>JXTB01000001.1:326625-386686 GCA_002914805.1 Parasponia andersonii | reverse complement strand
CCTTTCTGTTTGCTTCCGCCAGGGCGGCAAGCATCTGATCCAGCTTCTGCCCCAGATCTAGTCGTTCATCTCGGGAGCTTCCTTCGGCATCAGGACGGGTGCTCCTGGTTGTCATTCTTGAAGGTGCCATCAGACGTTGTATGGCTTTTTCGTTCGGGGAGGACGTGGTTGCGAGTTTCTCACTCTCTTTTCCACGCTCAATTCTTTCCCACGGACGGCGCCAAACTGTTGGAGCGGTTTCTCACCAGCCGTCCACGTGTCTCGAACTGCTGATGCTGTGTTCTCTAACTGTCTACATGTCCTTGCTGTCTCAAAGCTCTCTGAACTCCAAGCAAGATCGGAGAGGCGGGGGTGGCTACCTGCAAAGACTCTCCGATGCTTAAGTCAATGGTTTATCTTTGTGTTGGGTAGCAAGGAAAATATTTCAGTACGAATATCTATCAATTTTCTTTTAGTTCACAAACTGTTTTATATATATCAGCTTTGTTGCGCGTACATGCCCCTCTCGGGAATGCATGGCTTCTATATGTATAGTCCTGAGATAGTGAACAGCCTGGTTCTCTATCTCTGGAATGAGTACCTTTCACCTCAAGATCTTTTTTAACCGTCACGGGCCGAGACTTCTGTGATCTCTCTTGTGCTACCGTGGCCTGATTTTCGCCGCCTCCTACGGCTTCAATCTGTCAGGAGTAAGATTTGGGCAAATCGCCGTTCTGTCAAGATGGCCTGTCCCTGGTACACACACCTACCTAAGATCGCATTAAATGCTCTGTCTGGGTCTGGAGCCGTGGGTTACTTTCCATTGTATCCAGTCTGAAGACCCTTGGGGCTTCTGACCCTTCCGACTGTTAAGATAAGGGCCGCCGTTTCCAGATAGCAGACCCTTGGAGCCTCTGACCCCCAGCTGTCGTGGTTGGGGTCTGGCTGGCCGGACTGTCTGGGGTCAGTGATGGGTTCGGCCCTAACCTTGGACGGCCCAAAGGCCGATGGTGAGATCACGTGCGATCCGCGTGGCCTTCCTCGTGGCACAAGGTTCGGGAACGGGCTCCACAACACCATCTTGAGAATTTTAATGTTTTCTACCATTACAAGAGCCTTGCTTTAGCCCATAAACCTTAAAATGAACAATAATAGTTTTTTAATTTTCAATAAATATTTCGTGTTATTCCTTCTTAAATATGTCACGTTCCAATCCTAAAAACCTGCACTGTATTACCCATTAGGCAAATCCTGATAAACCTGCACTGTATTACCCATTAGGCAAATCCTTATAAGTATGCGGTGCATCTATCTATAATTCAATATAACTAAGAATAATCAATATCCAATAAGTATTAATATATAATATAAAATACAATAATTTTGATTAAGTCTTCCGATATTCAAAATAAATATCATACAATTAAAACTATATTCTAATAAATTTATAATGACCAACCTCGTTACACTTTCTCAATCAAGATGAACAAGTTTCTCTCTTCACTCATTGAACCATGCACTCCATGTGGTATTAAATAAATTCTCCTTGAGATAATCATTTCGTTGATGATTGCACTCCATGTGGTATTAAATAAATTCTCCTTGAGATAATCATTTCGTTGATGATTCTTAAATCTATGAGAAAAAAATAGAAAGGTGAACTAGAAGCCTAGAAAGTAACCAGTAGTATTAACTAATTGGATCAAGTATATATAATTTGAAAAGATTCAATATTTTATTATTCAAATCAAAGTCATTTTAGAATTCAGTACTTCTCAAAATAATTAAATGAAAATGTTTGGAAATCAATTTAACAAAATTAGAAAATAGGTTTTCAAAATCTGTTGTTTAATCTCATTTGATAATCAAGAATATTTTTAAAACACTTCTTAACAGTATTTGGCGACTATGGCATATTGAATCCTTATGACTAGCTAGATCTATAATTATTATACTTAACCCACGTAGGTAGGTACATATTTATTTTATTTAATCCTTATAACTAGGTCCATATTTATTGCATTTAACAGCTTTAATTAGGTCCACATTCTGTACGTACTCTATATATAACCCCTATAGCATGGGTCTACATTATGTAATTAGTCACTGAAATGAGTTTCAAAATATATTCACATACAATAATAGTTGAGAAATAATTTCAACTTTTCTCATTGTAAACATTGTTATTGTTCCAAAAATAAATTTTATAAAATAATATTCAATAATAATTTCACATACTTGATCCATATTTTGGTACAAAAGCATCAAATAAAATCATATTATAGTTCATAAAAATTAAAAGACAGTAAAATATTTCTCTTTCAATAAATAGTTTTTTTTTGACAAAACTGTATTTTCACTTGAAACCAATATTTTTAAGAAAGTATTTTATATACATGAGTTTATTAGAAATAACAAAACATTTAGTTTTCGCACAATAAAAAATATTAGAAAATATCAAAAATTACTTGCCTCATTCATTTTCTTATTTAACCAAAATAATAAATATAACCTCTTAAACATCTATTATCACACAAAATATATAAAGTGTCAAAGCAGTAAAATCACTAGTTATATTAAAAATAATGACTACTTACTACATTTAGATTTTCTATGAAATAACTTTATTTTTCTCAAATTTCCTCAATTTACAAGATTTATAACAACCCTAACATGTTTCCAAAAATCTCCAAACTTGCAAGGTAAGTTCTGCATACAATTAAGTTACAAACCATGCTTAAAAAGCAATCGTGGGTCCATAAGTGGGCTCAAATGACCCCGCTAGCCACTAACGCTAAACATTTCAGATTTTTCATATTTATAGTACTTATTTTGATAGTCCATAATTCTTTGGTTATAATTCCGTTTTTGATGATCTATATACTTTTGAAACTTTATTCGATAACTTTCCAAATATACCAAATATGACCTAATTAGATAGCTAAAAGTCTATAAAAAGCCAATCGTAATCACTATCGTATTTTTAATCTTTGTCAAACATTCAAAACTACATAATTTTCTATTTATCTAATTAAATCACATAAAATTTGTCTTATTTGAATCATAAAATTAATAGGCTTCACCCCATATCAAATTCATTCCAAGAGTCAATAAATTATTAACAAAAAATTCAAAACTCTAACTCTCTATATTCAATTCCAATCTCGAAACCCAGTTAAATATGTGATATTATTTGATTAAAAATTTATTATCTTAAGAACGAGTCTCAATAATTTAAGATAATAGTCCTTTTGTTTCTTTTTCTTCTCATTAAACTATAAAACCGCTTTTAAACATTTTTCATAAAGCATACTGAATAGATTATTGGAGTCTTAGGTTTTCTTAAAAGTACGTACTAAATTACTAATATAACACCTTTTGTCCTTTCTTTTCTCCATCCTTTGTTTATACATATAAATGGCTCCTTTTTTTTTTGGGGAGAGGGGGGGGGGGGGGAGGTGGGATGTGGTTTGTCTTACAGGGTAATGCTATTATTATATCGAAAATTGATAGAAATTATTAATTAACAGAATAAAGTTCCGGGTAATAACAGACTGGTGGAGCCATTATGCCCCTCTGGATTTGCCTAAATGTTCATAATATTGTTTGAGATCAAGTACAACAAGGTTTATAAGCAAAAAATGGCCTTATTAATGTTAAAAGCTAGTCTCAATATTTTAATTTTAATTTATGCGCCTACTGAAATAATTTATTGTCTCCGCCACTTGGTAACACAGAACAATTTTAGAAATTTAAGGACTTGTAAAATGAAATGTTAAAATTCAGAGACCAATATATCTTGCATGCACTTTGTATCAAGATTCATCACAAAAGTTGATAGAGATGGAGACAAGAAAAGAGATCGTTTCACCTCTGGAAAGTGGAGACGTACTTACATTAAGCATATTCTTTTCTCACAAAGAGTTGAGCATAACGTAGCTTGGTTGGACCATTAAACACCAAAACTAACGTACAGATCCCCCTAAGACCTTGACCTGTTGTCCTGGTTCGTAATTGAGGTCACCTAACCTGTTGGAAAGACATTACTTTACAAGGCTAGCTAGTGGCTGTCCTGATTCCTTGCGATTACTCACTTATGTCCTAATTTAGCTTAAGTAACTCATTAATCGTTAGTTAAGTAATTATTGGTTTTCATTAGAAGTTTTGATGTGCTGCTGATTCTAATTTGATTTTGAGCAATAATGCCAAAGACAAAATTATATGAGTTGCTCGTATAGATTATTTTAACATTGAATGTTACGGCCAAAAATATGACAAAATAAATTTAGCAAAACCACACAGTTGATAAATGAGTAACTTGATTGATGTGGTATACTAATGTGATTGTCTATTAGTATTTAATATATGTCTTTTCATATCTCTACTCACTAACTGCTACCTATAAAATTATATCATTCAAAACATAAAATTAAAAATAAGTGTTATTGATATTTAGTATTTAACGAAAGGAAATTACGGCTACTAAAAAAGTGAGGCGTAACTTAAAGCATGCTAGTCTCCTTAGCACTATGTACTAGCTTTAGTTTTGACCTCTTCTTGTTGGCTTCAATTTTGAAGAACATTGTTTGTAGTCTTTTTAGTTTATTTTAATTTTATTTTGAGACATAACTCATATTACTTCTCGACTTTTCTTCAGTCTTATAAATTAACTTCCCATGCTACAAAGAATTGATACACTAAGAACATGATAAACAATTTCCATATAAGTGGCCAGTATTGCTGTGGACTTTTTATCATTTTGTCCATCGTAGAAGTTTCATTAAAGATGGAAATCGAAAGAGACAGAGATCGTTTCACATTTGGAAAGCCGCGTGGTTACCACCACCAGAACTTAGTCTTGGCCAGCTTGGACCAATAAATGAGAAGTGCCAATATAAGGACAACTTTCCAAGACCTTGACTTCAATCCTTGCGTAAGGCAATATTCCAACCATTTAAACATGATAATATTATACATACATTATTGCCGAATTTAAATAATAATAATAATAACAATTATTATTATTTCTGGACGAGTATTCCTTTCATGCAGCGTCAGGGTTTGGAGTGTATGAAAAAAATAATAATAATAACATTTTTATACCTGTATTTTGGCATTTGCCCAATTTATACTCTCTGGTTTAATTATAATCGACATTATTTTTTATATTTTAAAATTGTTACAAATTCATTACCTACACTAATTTTGGCTATTAACTTTCTCAAATTACCGTTTTAGAATTTAAACATATATATATTTAAAAATAAAAATCATTATATTATCAATAATTAATATAATGAATACTGAAAAAACAAAAAATCTTCCTACTCTCCTTTCATCATCTATCGTTATCTCATCTTCTCCGACTTGGATACCCATTCTCAGAACTATAAAAGTTTATAAGGATCATAACAAGATGTTGGAATTCATTTAGAGAAACTTATATATAAAACCAAATAATAATAAGAGAAAGGTACGATCCGTATAAACCATTCTCAGAACCCATCAGATTTGGGTCTAAACTTATGTATAAAACCAAATAATAATAATAATAATAATAATAATGATAATAATGCACAGAAAGAATATATGATTGAATCCAAACTAAATAAAATAAATAAATATAAAAGTACAAGCTAGAAACTCATTGGCATCAAGAAACTGTTCCTTCCCAAATGCATTGAATCTTTACCTTTCTCAAACCCAGCGAATCTTTTCTTTTCACAACTCATCCATGAAATCAAATACAACATATGAATATAAAAAGAAAAAGAAACAGAAAAAAAATAAAAAAGAAGTTTGAAACTTGCAACTGAAGACGAAATCCATGGCCAGAGAATGATAGGTCTACGACTTTGACGAAGAAAGCGATGCTCCTCAACCTAGGTGTGAGAATCTCCCCCAATTCTGGTGCTCGATTTAGATTTCAAATCAAAGCCCCATTTCTGGTGCTCGATTCCTCCCTCCCCCAACCAGCTCCAGATCCGCATAATGCCCATTGAGTCAATCCAACTTGTCTCAGGTTCTCAAGCGAAGACCACGGGGAGAAAGAGAAAAGGGGAAGAAGATGAAGACATAAAGGGGAGAGAGAGAGAGTAGAGAAAGAAAGAACGTCAAAATCTTTTTAATTGGATTTTTCGAATATTTTTATTTTAATTATTAGTTTTTAGGTTTTTTAAATTTTTAGGTATAAAGCCTAAATGTATTTTGGGATTTTGACGGTCAAATTTGGGGCTTAACTCTGAAAGGTATCAATTTGTAACAATTTTAAAATGTGAGAGATATTTTTGATTATAGTCAAAATAGAAACTATAAATTGAGAAAAAAAATCAAAATATAAGTAGTAAAAATGCTTTTGTTCTAAAAAAAAAAAATGAAAGTTCAAGTGCACTCTTTTTTAGCTGAGCAACTTATAAAAATTAAGCTCAACAGGTTTATTATTGTTTGTTGCTCAGCACTATAATCGTCTTTTAGCATTTTTCTTTTTAATTTTTGTAGTTCTTTTCCTCTTGTTATTGTACACGTAAATCTTAGCCTAATATATATATATATATATGTATTATTAATACTCGTCTACTTAAATAATTCAAAAAAAAGGACAAAAAAATACTTGTCTACTTCGTTGTGTTGATTAACTTGAATGACGGTGAAGCATACTTTTCCAAACTCTCTGTTCCACGCACGTTGACTAGTCATCCTATATGGGGAATTTAGATATTATAGTAAAAAAGAAAAGCAAACAAAAAATGTAAATTGTAATTGTATTGCAGCAGCAATCAATAATTGAGCTCCACTTACAACCCTTCACCAGAAATCTCTGTTCTCTCCCTCCCTGAATGCCAACAATGGCTTTTCCCTGCTCTGCAACACAGTTGTTAGTTACCACATTCTTGTTATCATTCTTCTTTTCAATCTGCTACTCTGGAGATACCATTTCAGTGAAAAAGTCCATTACAGATAGCCAAGGGGGAACTCTAATTTCAGCCGGACAGAGATTCGAACTTGGGTTTTTCTCCCCCGAAGGAGGTTTTCCTAACAGGAGATACTTCGGAATTTGGTATTATAGAAGAACACCAAGGACTGTCGTATGGATTGCCAACCGTGATAAACCACTGTTAAACACCAATGGGGTCTTTGTCGTTTCGGATGAAGGAGAACTTAAGCTAACGGATGGGAACAACAAAATTCTATGGTCAGCCGACTTTCGTACAGGAGCAAATTCTGTGAAGAGGAAAGCGACGCTCATGGATTCCGGGAATCTAGTTTTGAGTGAAGAAGTTCTCGATGATCAAGGCAAAGTATTAGAGAAAGTTCGATGGCAAAGCTTTGATTATCCAACTGATACATTTCTTCCTGGTATGAAGATGGTCGAGGGCATGAAGTTAACTTCATGGATAAGCCCCACTGACCCAGCACCGGGGACTTTCACCTTCCAGCTGGATACAGAAAGAGATAACGAGTACATTATATATAGAGCAGACTCAACTATGACGTATTGGAAAAGCCAAGCCTTCAGAAATCCATTCGGCTTCGACGAAATTTCTCCTCTAACATCCTTCTTGCTATCAAATTTCAGCACAAGACCCGTCGGTACAAGACCCGTCGGTACAAGACCCGTCGGTACAAGACCCGTCGGTACAAGACCCGTCGGTACTTCAAAGTCCATTGGCTCCAAAGGCAATGTAAAGCCCATTACGTTCCCCAAAAACTCCGATAAATGGCGAACAACGTTCTCCAACGAGTCTGATTATAACAATACAAGGCTTGTGATAAGCTCCAATGGACAGATACAGTTCTTCCAGCTGGAGGAGGGAGGCTCTAATTGGTCTGCGGTACGCACAGAACCAAATAACCCCTGCCATGTGTATGATGTTTGTGGGGACTTTAGTATCTGCAACAGTGAGAACGCCATCTTGTGCAGGTGTTTACCTGGGTTTCAACCCAAGAACCAACGTAGTGGGGACTCCAGAGTCTTTAGAGGTGACTGCGAAAGTCGATCGCATCAGCAGTGCAAGAAGGTTGTTGACTTCTTGAACTTGAAGAATATCAAGGTGGGAAAGCTCGGTAAAACTGAAAAGGCAGGCGATGAGGAAACTTGCAGAAAGAATTGCCTTAATGATTGTTACTGTGACGCTTATTCATTTGTAAATGAAACCTACAGAGCGCCTGTATGCTGGACTTGGTCACATGGACTCAACAACATTCAGGAGTATGCTGGTGACGGCCATGACATCAATGTTCGTGTCGCTTTATCCGATATAGGTACAATCATTTCGTTCTCTCTTTGTTAAACTGATAAAATTAAATGATTTAAGAATTATAGGATAAAATTAAGGCACTGTTTAAATCAAAGAAAAATTTAGGTAGATCCCAATATTTTCAATTTAATTAAATAAATATCTATTTTTTAAATTTTATAACTGAAGGTCTAGGTATATATATTTCTATATTTAGTAGATAGATTTATCTATCAATTTCAAATTATTATACTAAAATATATTAGATATATAATTTTCTGAACTTGATATATAAAATTTTACATTTAATATATTAACATATATAGTAGATATTTTGTTATAATATTTGACAATGAGATATTTACCTAAGTTAGGACTAAAATTTGATCGTATTTGTATTTCTATTAGTCCCTAAATCTAACTGGTTGCTGGTCTAATGGCACACGTTTTTTACTGAAATTCAAATAGTGACAGAAACCTCTGTTATTTCACTGCTCTGTATATATGGACCTTTTACAAGGCGTTTTCCTAACAGAAAAAAGTTAATTAGGTAAACTCAAAGTGGTAATAGCCTCATTTAGGACTTCAGATGAATGTGTTGATCATCAAAATGGCCTTTTGCTTGTCGCAGAACCGTTGAAAAGAGGTTGTAGGACTTGTGGTGCAAACATAATCCCTTATCCACTGAGTAATAGTCCTAATTGTGGTGATCTCATGTACTTCAATTTCACATGCGATACTGGAACTGGCCAAGTTTTCTTTGAGGTACTTGGCGGCAAATTCCGAGTCACAAACATGAATCCAAAGCAAAGAAAATTTTCTATCCAATTCAATTGTACAGATAAAAACAAGGTGGGAAATATTCGGGAGCTCAACCAATCCTCACCGTATAGACTAAGCGGGGAATGCAGTGGTGAGCAGAGTACTCTTGTTTCTGATATTAGGTCTGTTGAAAATAGAAGACCAGAAGAGCTCGAAATCCAGTGGACACTACCACCGAAGCCAGTTTGTGATGAGTCTAGCGACTGCAACGATTGGCCACATTCATCTTGCGGTAATGCAACAGAAGATGGAGCAAGAAGGTGCACTTGCGATGAACAGTTTCGCTGGAATTTTGAGACTTTCTCGTGCACTTCTGGTGAAGGTACTTTCTTAAACAAAACATTGTTACGATATTCTTTGTATAGAAAGTTACACATTTTCTTCTATGAGTTAGGAAAGTGATCGGGCAGACATACAAGAAAATAATTCTATGGTGCTCGAGATTGTACCAAACGAAGTCCTATTTCAATTTAAAAGTGCCTTACTGCAGAATGCTCAAACGATGATCATATGTTGCACCAAAGAGATCTAGGAATTCAGTAAGCCCTGTCTGCATAAAAAGAAAAAGATTAAAGAAAATAAAAAAGATGGCTGCTGGTTATTTGGATCTTCTGTCAACTTAAATGTCGTTATGCTAACCTCTTACATATCGATACCTTTATATTTTCATTGCAGAAAATGGCTCTTCTGCACAACCTAGAGGGCCTTTATCCAATCTGAAGTTGTATGTAGTCCTTTTTGGGATCATAGCAACTGCTTTTGTCATATTGTGCACGACTTGCTCTGTATGTTTCCTGAGAAGAAAAAATGTGGCCAACATAACAGGTAATTAGTATGCAAGTCAATGCACACATGAATATACGGACACTAAAACAAAAGTACATTGGATTTCTTCCTCGCAGATAATGAGTAACTGATTTTAATTAATACTCTAAACAAGCAGGAATCAGGGGAAACATCGAGGGTATTCCGCCGTTTCACTTGTATGAAAGTGAGAGGAACATCATAGACTTCATACAGTCGGGTCAATTCAGAGAAGAAGAAAAGAAAAGCATAGAAGTACCATTTGTTGTTTTGGAAAACATACTAGCTGCTACAGAGTACTTTTCAGAAGCAAACAAGCTTGGACAAGGAGGGTTCGGCCCTGTTTACAAGGTAACATAATGACTCATTGTAGCATCCACCAGGCTGCATTTTCAGTAAGTTCTTGATTAAAAATGAATGATGATTGCTTTGAACTTTGCTTCAGGGAAAATTTCCAGGAGGGCAAGAAATTGCGATAAAGAAGCTCTCGAGTGGTTCAGGACAAGGCTTAGTGGAATTTAAGAATGAGGTTTTGTTGATAGCCAAACTTCAGCATCGGAATCTTGTTAGACTTTTGGGCTATTGTGTAGAAGGAGATGAAAAAATGTTACTCTATGAGTACATGCCTAACAAAAGCTTAGACCTTTTCATATTTGGTAAGATGGTGACGCTTAACTTCAGAAAATATTTAGAAAACTTATAATCATTTTTGTTTTTATGGAAACTAGTTAACAAATTTATGCCTTGATCTTGGAAGATCGGACGTTAAGTTTGTTGCTGAACTGGAAGATGCGCTTTAACATTATCCTGGGAATTGCTAGAGGGCTTGTTTACCTGCACCATGATTCAAGATTAAGGATTATCCATAGAGATTTAAAAACTAGTAATGTTCTACTAGATGAAGAGATGAATCCCAAAATTTCTGACTTTGGCTTGGCAAGGATTTTTGGAGGCAAACAAACGGAGGCAACCACAGGAAGAGTGGTTGGAACATAGTGAGTTCTTGAATTAAAAGGCTGCACCTTTAGCTTTTGCTTTTTTTTCTTCTTTTTTAATATGGAATAAATTCACCTAGTTATGGTTCTCAACGTATTAACCAATTAGACTAAATGGTGTTATGCAGTGGTTACATGTCTCCGGAATATGCATTAGACGGGTTTTTCTCGGTCAAATCCGACGTTTTCAGTTTTGGTGTAGTCCTCCTTGAGATTATCAGTGGCAAAAAGAGCACAGGATTTTATCAGTCAGATCAAGTTTTGAGCCTTCTAGGCTACGTGAGAATTAAATTTATTTTATCTAAACATATCATCCCCCAATTTAGAAAAAGATCTTGTATGCTAATCTGGATCGACTATGAATTGGGTTGCAGGCATGGAAACTGTGGAGAGAAAATAGGGCACTGGATCTTATGGATGTAGCGCTAAGCGAAACTTGCAACGCAAATGAATTCTTGAAATGCATAAATGTTGGACTATTGTGCGTACAAGAAGACCCCGATGATCGTCCCACCATGTCAACCGTTGTCTTCATGCTTGGGAGTGAAACGGCGACCCTCCCTAATCCTAAGCAACCAGCCTTTGTTGTGAGAAAATCTCTTTCAAGCACAGGGTCTTCTAGTAAAGCATTATCAATCAACGAGTTCACAGCTACCTTAGAACAAGGCCGATAACTGTTGAGATCACCCACATGAGCTCTTTGCTCTTGCTTCCAAGTAGAGATTCTTGATATCTCTATTTATTGATTTATTACGGAAGATGTGTTACGTATAGGACTCCTTATCCTATCAGGAATATCAGGAGTCTTATACATTGGTAGTGTTTAATTCATTCTGAAGTTCTATATTTGTAAAGTCCCTATTTCATTATATTAAAGTCTGGTGCTATTTTTTCTATGAGATATTTCTAATTTGAGTTGGATTCTAATCCTAACCCATGGGTCTATAAATATCTTGCAAGTCAGTAGCAAAGTGAAATTTTGGAGAGTGAGAGAGGGATCGAGAGACTTATAAGAAAGAGTGATAAACACTTCTATAATTTCTTCGTATAGCTGTGACCAATAGGTGTAAGCTTAATTTGATAGCTGTTGTGCGGTCTAAAATCCTATGTCAGGTCGCATAAGTTATGTGTGACCTTATCTGCATAAGTTGCATACGACCTCCTCCAAATAGGTTATGTGCGACCCGAAACAAAAGGAGACTAGTCTTTGCTTCGTCAAACGGGTAACCTACAAGGAAAGGGAAACAAAAGTTTCTTTTTCAAATTCAACCAGTTACCCAATTTAAGTAATTACCTAATTATGTTGTTACTCAAATTATATTACCCGATTGTATAGTTACCTATTCTCACAATTGGGAATATTAAGCTACCTTCATCTATATAAAGGGAGTTCAATGTTTCAGGACGGGGACTCTTTTCGAATCTAGAGAAGCAAAAGAATTCTTGAGAGTATTTTCTTCTTTCCAGACAACATATTGTAATTGTGAGTTCTTGTAATTCTCCAAAAAGTAGTGAAAAATAGTGGACGTAAGCTCATCTTTCTTAGGGCTGAACCACTCAAAAATTTTGGCCTCTTTATTTGCTTTGATTAATAACCCAGTTCACACAAGCCACATCTCATAATTTTTTCTAAATTTATTGTTGACAAAACCTCCATTAACAATAGGCGCTAGAAGAAGGGCTATTCTGGCAAAACAGTTTGTCAAATTTCACTTTTTTAATAATGGCAAACACCATAAACACTACCAGAGTCACCGGAACTAGCCAAAACCAACCCCAAAGCACTGCTACTACACAGGTAGACTCTGCTTAGGATCAGCCTATTATGACCATATCAGAAAACCTTGCTCAGAGATAGGATCGCATGGAGGAGACACTGGTGAACCTTCAGCAAATCACAAACCAGATCAATGACACTCTATGACGACTTGCTGAAGGGCAGATGGTGACCCCACCATAGTACAAACATCCCAAAGAACGTCCTACTCAACTACCTGAAAAGGAAATACAGATCCTAGAGACAAGGAGACGCGACCAGCCGAGAACCCAGCAAGTGCGTCCTGAAGATCGCATTTCCAAAGGAAAAGGTAAAGTCACAAATTTGCCTCCAGAATCTGGTACAGAGAGTTCAAGTACTAACCGTGATCGTGGACAACCTTCTCGCAAATCCACTGATAGTCAAGATCGCTTGAGCAGCGAACAAAAACGACCATCGAGAAGCGTCTTCGAAAGAATCAGCAGAGAGTCGAGACAAGACCCTGCGGACCTAAGACAATACTTGGAGCGGCGACGTAGCCATGAACGATCTGTATCGTATCATGATGACCAAAGCTGATCTCGTCGCACTATTTCACTGGATTCCTCTCGTAGATCGCAGAAGACTCTGCTTGACCAACCCGCCATGCATCAAGATAACGATCAAAGGCCACCTTTGCCACCAGCAAGAGATAATGCTCTCTCTCCAAATGTCGATGTTCACAATTTAAGGATTGCGTTAGACGCACTTGCTGGTTGGGACGATGAGCTCGCTGATGGGTATCGTCAATCGCCATTCAGGGAGGAAGTCTGAGCTACTGCCCTACCTACTGGATTTAGACTTCCCACCATAAACACTTTTGATGGGAAAACTGATCCACAGGACCATATGGATCACTTCAGCAACTTGATGGAACTCCATCATGTCAATGATCATGCACGTTGCAGATGTTTTACTGTAACTCTCTCAGGAGCAGCGAAAAAGTGGTTCTGAGGACTCAAATCTGGCTCGATCTCATCCTGGCAACAACTTCAGACGACATTCTTGAGACAATTTCAAGCTGCAAAGAATTTCACTATTCCACTTGTTAGCTTGTCTGCAATCTGACAAGGTCCAGAGGAAACTCTACGATCTTATCTCAATCGATTCACCTCAGAGTTAGCAAATGTCAACAACCCACGTGAGGGAAGAGTTTTAACTCTCATGATAGCTGGGGTACGACCAGAAACTAAACTCTGGGAAGAATTACTTGAGAGAATAAAGGACTCTAGAAGACTTTTATCGAAGGGTTGGTCAGCATCTAAGGGTAGAATCTTCGCACGAGAATCTCCAAAAGACAAAGAAAGAAGGAAGGAAAGATGCAACTAAAGACGTGATCATTCCAAACAATAACGGTAAGAAGAAAAATAAAAGGAATAATGAGCAGTTGACGGAGAATCAGCCTAGACCCAAAAAGCAGGAGATTTCAAGAGCTCCCATGCGGTTTAACAATCACACTGAGTTAAACGCGCCCATAGATCATATCTATGCGGTCACAAACTAGAAGGAGCGATACCATCAACCGGAACCGATGAAACGGGACAGGGCAAAGCGCAACCCCAACAAGTTCTGCCGGTATCGCAATGATATTGGGCATGATACCAATAATTACTTTGCCTTGAAGGATGAAATTGAAAGGCTGATTAAAGAGGGGCGACTGCAGCAGTACACTAGGCAGAACGACGAAAGGCAAGAAAAAAACCAACAGTGACCTCCAGAAATTCAACGCGAAGTCCGTACTATCTTTGGAGGACCACATGTTGGCGGAGATTCGAAAAGAGCTCAAGACAGGTATGCACGAGAAGCTCGACAACAGCCATTAACTAACGTCATGCATCTTGAGCAGTGACCACACAAGCTTCAACGAGTACCAGACCTGGACATTACCTTCACAGAACAGGATGCAAGGGAAGCCCATTATCCACATAATGATGCGTTGGTCATAAAAATTAACTGTGGAAGCACACAGTTGTGGCGAGTATTGGTTGATAACGGAAGTGCTGTAGATATCCTGTAGTACGACGCCTTTAAGAAGATGGAGTTGAATGAGAGCGACTTGAAACCTACCGTCACTCCACTCTATGGTTTCTCTGGTGACAGCCTGATGCCTATGGGCATGATTGAATTAATGGTCAACGTTGGAACCTATCCTAGGGTTTCAATGATAATGACCCAATTCTTGGTGGTAGATTGCCCCTCTGTATTCAATGTTGTGCTGGGAAGACTGACACTGGGGGAATTTCGAGCTGTCACTTCGATCTACCATCTCACTATGAAATTTCCGACCCAACACGGGGTAGGCGAGGTGCGAGGAAACCAATATGATGCGAGGACTTGTTATAACAACTCGTTGAAACTCGCAGCAAAGGATGCAACGTCTCGCACAATGATGGTCCAGCTACCAGAGGAAGCATCAGTCGAAGCAGCAGAGGAAGTGTCAGTCGAAGCAGCGGGCAAAGCGTCAGTCGAAGCTCCAATTGAGTCGTCAGATAAAGCGTCAGTCGAATCGTCAATTAAAGCGTCAATCAATACGACCGGCGAAGACTTCGATCCTCGTGAAATAGACGATGAAGTTAGGACTGGACCAATTGAAAATCTGGAGGATTTGTCATTCGACATGTCTTCCAAGACTTTAAAGATTGGAACGGAGATCCAGGAACTTGTGCGAGCTTCATTGGTCACTTTTTTGAATTCTAACTTGGATGTCTTCGCATGGTGACATTCGGATATGGTAGGGATTGATTCGAGGATCATATGCCACCGCCTTAACATAGATTCGACAAAGAAGCCTGTACGACAGAAAAGGAGAGCTATGAATCCAGAGCGCTACGTCGCATTAAAATAAGAGGTGGAGAAGCTGCTCGAAATTGGGTTCATAAGAGAGTCATTTTATCCTGACTGGCTTGCGAACCCGGTTTTGGTGAAGAAACCCAATAGGAAGTGAAGAACGTGTATCGATTTCACCGATCTTAACAAAGCATGCTCGAAGGACAGCTTCCCACTTCCGAGAATCGACCAGCTTGTAAATGCGACATCGGGGCATGAACTCTTAAGTTTCATGGACGCGTATTCTGGATATAATCAAATCCCCATGTACGAGCTAGATGAGGAGCATACCTCGTTCATCACAGATCGAGGATTATACTACTATAAAAAGATGCCCTTTAGACTTGTCAATGCAGGAGCGACCTACCAGCGTCTTGTCAATATGATGTTTGCAAAAAAAATTGGCAAGACAATGGACATATACATCGACGACATGTTGGTGAAGTCGGAGAAAGCCGAAGATCACATCAAGCACCTTGATGAGATGTTCAAAATTCTCTAGAAATATCAAATGAAGCTAAACCCCCAGAAGTGTGCGTTCAGGGTAGGATCTTGAAAATTTCTGGGTTTTATGGTCAATCAGCGAGGTATTGAAGCGAACTCTCAGAAGATACAAGCGTTGATTGATATGTAATCTCCTCGTAAACCCAAGGATGTGCAAAGCCTAGCAGGAAGAGTAGATTCTTCCTGCACTGAGTCAGGTTGTATCCAGATCAACGATAAATGCCAACCTTTCTTTGAAGTATTGAAAGGATCAAAGAGATTCGAATGGACGAAAGAATGCGAGCAGGGGTTCCAAGAGTTGAAAAAGCACTTGGGTTCTCCTCCACTCTTGTCGAAGACAAACCCAGGAGAAAAATTATGCTTATATCTCGTAGTTTCCAAATACGCGATGAGTGCTGCATTAATTCGCGAGGAGGGAAATGTACAGCGACCTATCTATTATGTAAGTAAAAGATTACTTGATGCCGAAACCAGGTATCTAGAGATGGAAAAGTTGATGCTAGCGCTCGTCATCGCATCAAGAAAGCTTCGACCTTACTTCTATGCTCACTCCATCAGGGTTTTCACAAATTTTCTGTTGAAACAGGTTCTACGGAAACCTGAGGCATTAGGACGGCTGCTTAAGTGGGCTGTTCAATTGAGTCAATTTGACATCAATTTTTGACCTCACACTACCATCAAGGGTCAGGCCCTTGCAGATTTTATTGCAGAATTCACATATGACGTTGAACTTCCAACAGGAGTACTCGGGAAATCCCCTTCAGATACATCAAGGTTGTGGAAACTTTATGTTGATGGGTCATCGAACGAAAATGAAGCAGGTGCGGGCCTAGTTTAATTAGTCTTGAAGGGCACAACATTCATTGTGCACTTTGCTTCAAATTCCCAGCGTCGAACAATGAGGCTGAATATGATGCACTGATAGCTGGGCTAAAGCTTGCACAGGAAATGAAGGTCGAGATGATTAAAGTATATAGCGACTCCCAGCTAGTCGTTTGTCATGTTAAGGGCGATTACCAAGTGAGAGGAATGATAGCTTATTTGCAGGAGGTGCAATGATTGTTCTTAACATTCACCGCTTATAACATTCAGCTTCTTTCTCGCAATGAAAATACCCGAGCGGATACCCTTTCTAAGCTCGCTTCAACGAAAGATGTAGAGTTGTTGAGGGTAGTTCCTGTTGAATTTCTTGTATCATCAAGCATCGAGGTCGAACCCCAAGTAACTATGCCAGTTGATGAAAAACCATCGTGGATGGATCCCATAATGCGATATATACAAAATGGCGAAATTCCTGAGAGCAAAGACGATGCGAAGCGACTCAGCATGAAGGCAGCCCGCTATATCATCCAGGATGAGAAGATTTATTGAAGGAGTTTTAGCTCGCCATTATTATTATGCGTCAATGATGAAAAAGCACGCTATATTATGAGGGAAATTCACGAAAGAATATGTGGAAATCATTCTGGGGGACAAGCACTTGCAAACAAGATTCTTCGACAAGGCTATTTTTAGCCAACTATGAAGAAGGATACATTGGAATTTGCTAGGAAGTGTGATAAATGTCAACGATTTACAACTATTCCTAGAAAACCATATGTTCCTTTAACTTCAATGACTAGTCCATGGCCATTTGCTATTTGGGGAATTGATATTATCGGGATGCCTCTATTAGCACGGGGTGGTTTGAAGTATGCGGTGGTTGCAGTCGATTATTTCACAAAATAGGCGGAAGCTGAGGCCTTGAGCACTATTTCTGCAAAGAAGATGATAGATTTTATTTACAAGTCTATAATCTTTCGTTATGGTATACCACATACTATAATTTCTGATAATGGGAAACAATTCGACTGTGATGAGTTCCGTGACTTCTGCAACAACTTGGGCATCAAGAAAAGTTTCTCTGCTGTTGTTCATCCGCAAGCTAATGGGCAGGTCGAAGCGATAAACAAAATACTTAAACAGAATATAAAGACAAAGCAGGAGGAGCATAAAGGAGCTTGGCCAGAAGTACTTCCAGAAGTTCTATGGGCTTATCGTACCACTCAACGAACCACTACTGGAGAGAGTCCATTCTCTCTGGCTTATGGATATAAAGCGATGATCCCAGCTGAAATTGGCACGGGCTCCCTACGGCGATCTGTTTATGAGCAGAGTCAGAATGATGTGTTACTAAGAATTGAACTCGATTTTTTAGAAGAAAGGCGTGAACAATCTAAGCTTCGAATTGCATCATATCAACAACGCACTGCTCGGCATTATAACTCCAAAGTCAAAAGTAGACATTTTGAAGTATGTGAGCTTGTCCTTTAAAGAGTGCTACCTAATAATAAAGAGCATGGTGCTGGTGTATTTGGACCTTCGTGGGGGGGGCCTTATGTTATTGATGATGTCATTCGACCTGGGACATACAAGCTAGCTCGCATCGGCAGACAAAAGATCGAACATGCTTGGAATGCAAAACAACTTCGTCATTATTATCAATGAATCTTCATGTTTATCTTCATGCATATATGTTCAACGGCTCTATATCTTCATTATTTCGATATTCGACGTCATTCGTTAATAAAATTTTCTTCAGCTATTGCTTCAACTTCATTTGGTTCATCTCTTAATATTTTTATGGCAGTTTTCGGACACTATAAAT
This sequence comes from Parasponia andersonii, assembly GCA_002914805.1. Classification (NCBI taxonomy): domain Eukaryota; kingdom Viridiplantae; phylum Streptophyta; class Magnoliopsida; order Rosales; family Cannabaceae; genus Trema; species Trema andersonii. Next base: position 368,077 of record JXTB01000001.1, on the reverse strand, counting down.
CTCGGGGGGTAGTAAGATCAGATCGTTATCTCCTACTTGTTTCCTAAGGGACTATGCAAAACGTCCATATAGAGGAGACAGAGTTTTAGATCGTCGAAGTATCTGAAATTCCTTAAAATCCTAGGATTTTCTTCTCGCTTCATGCCTTAGCATCTTGTATTACGCAATTTCCCTCCTCGAATAAAAAAGTAACTAAGCCAAACGTTCATTGTTTGATGTTATATATTGCTATATCCTATTTTGACATGGAACTTCTGATAAACAGTTGAGTTTGCATCACTCGTATTGACTGTTTTCTTAAGCGACCTAACCTATCCTAACACTTAAAACTCGTTTTAAGATAGTTGGATTTAAATCGCAAAAAGCGTACTGATCAGTCACTTGGTGATTAACTACTTAGTTAAAATTAGTGTTGTGTTTTTATTATTTTGTAGGGATATTTGACAGAAAAGATAATATTTATTAAGAGAATTGTCACCCGAACAAAAGCAAAGGAAAGGGGACCAAGCCCGCACTGTTCTAAAAATATTAAAAAAACACAAGTGTTATGCGGAAGTGCTCGCGCCGCCATCTCTAGCCTTGGCAGTATCCTCCCTCCAACTTTGGACAAGCTCGACCACGTCCTCGCCAAGGATGGAGAAGTCAAAGTCCGGATGCTCGCAGAAGATATTAAAAATGATGGTCGACGAGGCAATGTTGCTAGCTTTATCTTCGAGCTCTTTGACTTCAGTTGCCTTGAACTCTTCGATAGCTTTGTGAACCGCCTCAGTGGTTGCCTCCCGCATGCGATCTGGATGCTCAGAGATGGTTTTCTCGAGCTCTTTGACTTTCTCCTCGATGTTTTCCTTCTCGAGCTTCTCCTTGGCCAGGTCTTCAAGAAGCTGCTGCCTTTCCAAGTCAAAGGATGTTTTTTCCTCCTCCCGAGCTTTCTCCGAATTCTCGAATGCTTGGGTTATCTCTTCAACTTTTTTGGCCTTCTCCAAGCATTGGAGGACCGGGTCGTGCATCAAGACAGCAGTAGCCGCGGTCTGAAAAATATAATCATTAGTACCAAGAAACAGTACATTTGAGGAGAGAAAAAAAGTACTTACATTGGCCAGCATCCTCATTGCAGAACCAAAAGCGACCATGGCAGATCGTCGCTTCATCCGCTCCCAGTCTTCCTCGGATGTGAAGCGATCAATGAAGGCTGCGCTCATACCAGCCTTCTCTGGTAATTGGTTGAGGTGCGCAAAGAGCTCCTCATCCTTATCTGCCAGGATCAGTTCCGAAGAGGTGGCAGCTTCTTTGGGTAGCTCAGAGTGGCTCGATGTCTGAGGCTATGGAGGAGACGAGCTTGCCGGGATGTCCTCGAAGGCAACTTTTCATTTTTTAAAGTTGTCGACCTTCTCTTTCCCTTTCGATGGCGGAATGCTCTCGGGTGTCTTGGTTTTCACCATGGACCCGAGAGTGGAGGGTGGTGCTTGTAGGCCGTTACCGATTACCATCTCTGTACAGATACGTCAATGAGCAAGGTGATATAATACATTGATAATTAGAAAATGTATATATGATTACCTTCTTGTTGAGGAGCTGGTTGAGGAGCTGGTGGTGATGCTGTTTCTGGAGAGGAAGATTACGAAACTGGAGGGGTGGCAGGTGCTTTTCGTTTCCTAAGTCTGGAAGACAAGGCACCTGTATCTGTCTTTTTCCTTGGCTTCTTTTTCTTCGAGCTCAAAGGTCTGGATGAACGGACAGGGGGATCAGGAAATACGGCTCCCGTTGGAAGTAGAATGCAAGCGACCAGGTTCCTGGAAGTTTCAAGTAACTTCCAATCAAATTCCTCAATTGGAAGGTCGTTGATTTTGTACACCCTTGCGAGCTGTTCCCTAAAAAGTCCAGGCCGTTCCCTGTTGTCTACGATGACATGCGAGTGCGATCAGCATAAAAAATAACAAAATTGAAAAAGGTGATAAATTGGAAAACTACCTACCGGGATTTTGAAAGAAGCTGTTATCCACATAGTCAAAGTGGAAAAATGGATTTTTCCATTTTCCCATGTTGTTGCGAACCCCGTAGATCGTTTTTATTTCCTGGTTCGACTATTTGCTTGCATAAAAGAAGCCAAGATCTGACGGGTTTGATTTCACTTGGTAAAACCAAGCGAATTTTTCAGGAGAAGGGGTCTCTAAACCTAGCTTGTGGTAAAGTATGTACAAACCTACCATGTATCTATATGTATTAGGGGTCAATTGGAAGTAGTCAATAATTGATTTTATATACGGATGAAGTGGGAGGTGGACACCGCACTTAAGAACTGCTTCAGAAAAAGAAGCAATTCCGCGTAGTGGTGTGTGTGGTCGGTTGAATTCCATGGGCAGGCGAAGAGGGATGGTGATCTTATAGCTGCACATGATTTTGCTGAGCTTGTTCGATGTGCAGCTCATCCTTATGTTGGTACATGACCAATTCCCCTCTACATATTAATATCCTGATGAGAAGGCAGGGGCATCCATGATATGTCGAGGCCACTGGTTCTGAGGGAGGTCTCCTATGCAAGGACTATTCTGCCTGACCTCTGTTATCTCTACCTCAGGTTCTGGTTCGAGGTAGTCTTCAAGGTTAATGGAGCTAACACTGGAGTCAGATTCTCCAAAAAATGCATTCCCTTCCCTAAAATCCTTACTACTAGACATCTGAAAAGAAATACGGATGGATTTAGTCCTATGCGAGCATTAAGGATTTTAACTGTGTTAGTAAATTTTGGGGGTTCACCCTAGGATTGCACTAACAGGCAAGCTCATCGAATTTTTTCTGATTAGTCTATGAATTCGTGAAAAACTACTCGAGCAGTTCATTAAAAAATAGGTAAATAGGGTATCAGACCCAAGAAACTCTTTTCACGAGTTTTTCCTTGACCATTATCTAGTAAGAGTCTATTCTATAAACCGGTAAAGGGGGATCTGGAAAAATTCCTATTCCAGTTCGTTCGAATATGGGATATGTTTCTATTCCTAGAAATTGAAACTAAGTTTTTTCAAGAACAGACGAAGAACAATAGGAGAGAAGAAATAAACTAACTTTTCTTCGAAAGCGGAAAGATTGAGATATGGTCTGAACTCCGTCGGAGAAAATACTGGAACTGTGTGAGCTGAAGAATGAAACGGCGCTGTAATGTTTGGAATACTTCAGAATTTGAGAGAGATGGAAAACGAGTCTGTAATGAAGAGGCAGAATCGGATTGATTTCCGATGTTTATTCCTCGAGCATCACTAAATCACAGCCATAGATCAAGATCTTTGATTTTCATATCTAAAGGCCGAAGTTTACGCGGGAATTGATTTTTTCCGAAATTAAATTAGTATCTTTCGAAATTTGAAAAGATTCGGTTTAAAAACGACGGTTGGTATCATCAATATCCTTGAGTCTCCTCGAGTTATGCTATTTTCTTAGAAAAGGCGACACGTTGAAAAAGGTGCGCGTGATCTTGAGAAAGATGAGATTTAAGATCTGGCGACTCTTCGACTCTTCAAGGATCTTAAGTCTAGGTCGTAACATCACATTTTTTAAGTTCACACTCACTTACATTAAAAGGAAGCTCCATTTTTTCCTAAAGAACTAATGGAGCTGGGGGGCAATTGTTGTGCGGTCTAAAATCCTATGTCAGGTCGCATAAGTTATGTGCGACCTCACCTGCATAAGTTGCATGCGACCTCCTCCAAATAGGTTATGTGTGACCTCCACCGTAGAAGTTATGTGCGATCACCTCCGAATAGGTTATGTGCGACCCGAAAGAAAAGGAGACTAGTCTCACCTTCGTCAAATAGGTAACCTACAAGGAAAGGGAAACAAAAGTTTTTCTTTCAAGTTCAACCAGTTACCCAATTTAAGTAATTACCTAATTATGTTGTTACTCAAATTATATTACCCGATTGTATAGTTACCCATTCTCACAATTGGAAATATTAAGCTACCTTCATCTATATAAAGGGAGTTCAATGTTTCAGGACGGGGACTCTTTCGAATCTAGAGAAGCAAAAGAATTCTTAAGAATATTTTCTTCTTTCCAGACAACATATTGTAATTGTGAGTTCTTGTAATTCTCCAGAAAGTAGTGAAAAATAGTAGACATAAGCTCATCTTTCTCAGGGCTGAACCACTCTAAAATTTTGGCCTCTTTATTTGCTTTGATTAATAACCTAGTTCACACAAGCCACATCTCATAATTTTTTCTAAATTTTTTAATGACAAAACCTCCATCAACAATAGCTAACCACGTTAATTAAGTTTGTGACTTCGCTTTATTTTTTATTCTTTCTCATTTTCTTTGAGGTTTTAGATAATATTTATTAATTTTGAGTGCTTCTGAAACAAAATGCAATAAGATGTATACCTAATGTGAGACTAAACTCCATATTCAAACAGGGAAATGGCATGTTTTGAAGGATTAAATACGTTATGGCCTGTGGGGTATGGTTTCTAAAGATTTTTAGAACTTAAAAGTTATTTTGAAACTTTTTGGATGATTGTCAAAATTTTTTTTTAAATTAGAAGACATTTATAATAAATCATGAACCATTAAATTTTTCAGAAAATAAAAATTATCCTAAACGGTCTTATGTGACACAAGTCCATCGCTCTTGTACTGCGTGAGCCTCAATTGACTTCACCTCGAGGAAGGATAATATTTGCCTCTCCTCTGAGATGATCCAAGCAATCTTGATCCTTACCTTTTATATCACTATTGTTGTGCGGTCTAAAATCCTAAGGTCGCATAAGGGTTAAGTTCGACCTCCTCCGTATTGGATATGTGCGACCTCTTCTGCTTAGGTTATATGCGACCTCCTCTGTGTAGTCGTTTGACCTCTTTTGCATAAGTATGTGCGACCTTCTCTGTATAGGATGTGGGCGACCTCTTCCGCAAGAAAAGAGAAACAAGTATATGCTTTTGTCAAACAGGAAACCTGCAAGAAAAGGGAAATAGAAGTCTCCTATTTATGATCAACCAGTTACCTATTTTGAGTGGTTATCCAATTATGTTGTTACTTGAATTGTAGTTACCCGATTGTGTAGTTACCCGTTTTCACAATTAGGAACATTGGGTTACCTTTACCTATATAAAGGGGACTCAATGTTCCAAAAGGGAGAGATCAGTTTTTTAGTATTCCAATTGCTTTTCAGTTTTCCAATTTCCAGACTTCAGAATTCCAACTCCCAATTTGAGAGGAATTTCCAGACAAGACATTGTAACTTTGAGTGCTTGTAATTCTCCATAAAATAGTGAAAAACAGTGGACGTAAGCTCATCTTTTTCGGGGCTGAACCACTATAAAATCCTCTCTCTTTATTTGCTTTGATTAGTAACTCAATTCGCATAAGCCATATCTCTTAATTTTTTCTAAATTTATTGTTGATAAAATCTCCATCAACAATTGGCGCTAGAAGGAGGGCTATTCCGGAGGAAAAGTTTGTCAAATTCCACTTTTCTAATAATGGCAAACTCTAGAAACACTACCAGAGTCACTGGAACTAGCCAAAACCAACCTCAAAGTACTGCTGCTACACAGGCAGACCCTACTCCGGATCAGCCTACTATGACTATAACAGAAAACCTTTCCCAGAGATAGGATCATATGGAGGAGACGCTGGTGAACCTTCAGCAAGTCACTAACCAGATCAATGACACCCTGCGACGACTTGCTGAAGGGCATATGGTGACCCCACCACAACAGGAACTTCCTAAAGAATGTCCTGCTCAATTACCTGAAAAAGGAATACAGATCCTAGAGATGAGAAGACGCGGCCAGCCAAGAACTCAGCAAGAGCGTCATGAAGATCGCATCTCCAAAGGGAAAGGCAAGGTCGCAAACCGCACTATTTCACTGGATTCCTCTCACAGATCGCAGAAAACTCTACCTGATCAACCCGCCATGCATCAGAATAACGATCGAAGGCTGCCTGTGCCACCAGCGAGAGATAATGCTTTCCCTTTGAACGTCGATGTTCACAATTTAAGGATCTCATTAGACGCACTTGCTGGTTGGGACAAAGAGCTCGCTGATGGGTATTGTCGGTCACCATTCAGCGAGGAGGTTCAAGCTGTAGCCCTTCCCACTGGATTCAGACTTTCCACCATTAACACTTTTGATGGGAAAACTGATCCACAGGACCATATGGATCACTTCAGTGACTTGATGGAACTACATCAGCTTAATGATCATGCACGTTGCAGATGTTTCGCTGTAACTCTCTCGGGAGCAGCAAAGAAGTGGTTCCGAGGAATCAAATCCGGCTCGATCTCATCCTAGCAACAACTTCAGATGGCATTCTTGAGATAGTTTCAAGCTGCAAAGAATTTCACTGTTCCACTTGTTAGTTTGTCTGTGATCCGACAAGGTCTAGAGGAGACTCTACGGTCTTATCTCAATCGATTCACCTCAGAGTTAGCAAAGGTCAATAACCCACCTGAGGGAGGATTTCTAACTCTCATGATGGCCGGGGTGCGACCAGAAACTAAACTTTGGGAGGAATTGCTTGAGCGAGAATGTAGAACCCTAGAAGACTTCTACCGAAGGGTTGGTCGGCATCTGAGAGTAGAATCTTCACGAGAGAATCTTCAAAAAACTGAAGGAAGGAAAGATGCGTCTAAAGACGCGGTCATTACCCACAATAACGGTAATAACAAAAGAAAAGGAATAATGAACAGCCGACGGAGAATCAGCCTAGACCTAAAAAACAAGAGATTTCAAGAACTCCCATGCAGTTCAACAATCACACCGAGTTAAATACTCCCATAGATCATATCTATGCGGTTACAAACCATAAGGAGCGATACCGTCAACCGGGATTGATGAAGCGAGACAGGGCAAAGCACGACCCCAACAAGTTCTGCCGGTATCACAATGATATTGGGCATGATACTAATGATTGCTTTGCCCTGAAGGATGAAATTGAAAGGCTGATTAAAGAGGGGCGACTGTGGCAGTACACCAAGCGGAACGACGAAAGGCGAGAAGAGAACCAACAACGACCTCCAGAAATTCAGCGCGAGGTGCGAACAATTTTCGGAGGACTGCACGTTGGAGGAGATTCCAAGAGAGCTCAAGACAGGTATGCACGAGAAGCTCGACAACAGCCATTAACTAACGTCATGCATCTTGAGCAGCGACCACGCAAGCTTCAACGAGTACTGGACATGGACATTACCTTCACAGAACAGGACGCAAGGGAAGTCCATTATCTGCATAATGAGGCGTTGGTTATGAAAATTAACTGTGGAAGCACACAGTTGTGGCGAGTATTGGTTGATAATGGGAGTGCTGTAGACATCCTATACTTCGACGCTTTTAAGAAGATGGGGTTGAATGAGAGCGACTTGAAGCCTACCGTCACTCCACTCTATGGTTTCATTGGTGATAGCCTGATGCCTATGGGCATGATTGAATTGATGGTCAGCGTTGGAACCTATCCTAGGGTTTCAATAGTAATGACCCAGTTTTTGGTGGTAGATTGCCATTCTGCTTTCAATGCTATATTGGGAAGACCGACACTGAGGGAACTTCGAGCCGTCACCTCGATCTACCATCTCACTATGAAGTTCCTGACCCAACACGGGGTAGGCGAGGTGTGAGGAAACCTATATGATGCGAGGACTTGTGATAACAACTCGCTGAAACTCGCAGCAAAGGATGTGACGTCCCACACAATGATGGTCCACCTGCCAGAGGAAGTGATCAAAGCGTCAGTCGAGGCAGCGGGGAAAGCATCAGTCGAGAAAGCGATCAAAGCATCAGTCGAGGTAGCGAGCAAAGCGTCAGTCGAGGATGCGATCAAAGCGTCAGTCGAGGCAGCGAGCAAAGCATCAGTCGGGTCGCCAGACTACGTCAGTTGAACCATCAGTTAAAGCGTCAATCGATACGACCAGCGAAGACTTCAATTCTCAAAAAATAGATGGTCAGAACTGGACCCATTGAAGATCTGGAGGATTTATTATTCGACAGGTCCTCCAAGACGAGATTGGAACGGAGATTCAGGAACCTGTGCGAGCTTCATTGGTCGTTTTTCTGAAATCTAATCTTCGGGATTAATCCGAATATCATGTCACTGGAGCTCGATCTCTTAGAAGAAAGGCACGAGCAGTCTCAGCTTCAGATCGCATCATATCAACAGTTCACTGCTCGATGTTATAACCCTAAAGTCGAACGAAGATTTATTGGCACTTGTCCTTCAACAAGACCTCGTTCTTTGGAACTATTGAGAATGTTATTGCCATCATTCGACCTGGGATATATAAGTTAGCTCGAACTGGTGGACAAGATTGAGCATGCCTGGAGTGTAGGATAGCTTCGTCGCTTTCATCAGTTAACTTTCATGAATATCTTCATGTTTTCATCATTCGTTGAACATCATTCATTGATCGTCATTCGTTGATCGTCATTCGTTGTTCGTCATTCGTCGATTGTCATTCGTCAATAATATTTCTTCGGCTATTACTTCAACTTTGTTTGATTCATCTTCATGGCAGTTTTCGGACACCATGAAACTCGGGGGGCAGTAGGATCAGAATTTTATCTCCTACTTGTTTCCGTTCATCTTTTTATAGTTTTATGGCAGTTTTCGGACACCATAAAACTCAGGGGGCAGTGGGATCAGAATGTTATCTCCTACTTGTTTCCTAAGGGACTATGCAAACGTCCATTTAGAGGATATGGAGTTTTAGATTGAAATTCCTTAAAATCCTTGGATTTTCTCCTCGCTTCATGCCTCAGCATGTCGTATTATGCAATTTCCCTCCTCGAACAAAAAAGTAACTAAGCCAAACGTTCATTGTTCGATGTGATATAGTGCTATACTCTATTTTGACATGGAACTTTTGAAACAGTTAGAGTTTGCATCACTCGTATTGAATGTTTTCTTAAGCGACCTAACCTATCCTAACACTTAAAACTCGTTTTAAGTTAGTCGGATTCAAATCGCTAAAAGCATACTGATCAATTACTCTGTGATTGACTACTTAGTTAAAATTACTGTTGTGTTTTCATTATTTTGCTGGAGCATATGACAGGAAAAAATATTATTTATTAAAAGAAAGTCACCCGTACATGCACAGAAAAGAAGGGGGGACCAAGCCCACATTGTTCCAAAAATAATATAAAAAAGAACAAAGTTATGCAGAAGGGCTCGCGTCGCCATCCCCAGCTTTGGCAGTATCCTCCCTCCAGCTTTGCACGAGCTCGACTACGTCCTCGCCAAGGATGGAGAAGTCAAAATCCGGATGTTCGCAGAAAATATTGAAAATGATGGTCGACGAGGGGATATCACTAGCTTTATCTTTGAGTTCTTTGACTTCAGTCACCTTGAACTCCTTAATAGCTTTGTGAACCGCCTCAGTGGTCGCTTCCCTTATGCGATCTGGATGCTCAGAAATGACCTTCTCGAGCTCTTTGACTTTCTCCTCGAGATTCTCCTTCTCGAGTCTCTCCTTGTTCAGGTCCTCGAGCATCTGCTGCTTCTCCAAGTTGAAGGCCGTCCTCTCCTCCTCCCGAGCCTTCTCCGAGTTCTCGAACGCTTGCGTTATCTCTTCAACTTTTTCAGCCTTCTCCAAGCATTCGAGAACTGGGTCGTGCATCAGGACAACAGTAGCCGCAGTCTAAAAAAATATATATATATAAATCTCTAATTGTTAACACCAAAAGAGTATACACGAAGACAAAATAGAAAAGCTTACATTTGCCAGCATCCTCATCGCAGATCCAAAAGCGACCTTGGCAGAATGTCGCTTCATTCGCTCCTAACCTTCCTCAGATGTGAAGCGATCAATAAAGGCTGCGCTCATACCAGCCTTCTCTGGTAATTGGTTGAGGAGTGCGAAGAGCTCATCACCCTTATCTGCCAAGGTCGGTTCCGAAGAAGTGGCAGCATCGGTGGGGGGTTCAGGATGACTCGCTGGCTGAGATGGTTGTGGAGGAGGCGAGCTTACTGGGAAGTCCTCGAAGGCAACTTTTCTCTTCTTCGAGCTATCGACCTTCTCCTTCCCTTTTGATGGCGGGGTACTCTCGAGTGTCTTGGTTTTTGCCATTGACCCGAGGGTTGAAGGTGGTGCTCGCAAGCCGCTACCAATTACCATCTCTGTACAGATATGTAAGTAAGCGAGGAAATATAGTATAGGGGTAATTAGAATGAGCGTATAATTACCTTCTTCTTGTGGAGCTGGTTGAGGAGCTGGTGGTGACACTATCTCTGGAGATGAAGGTTCTGAGCGTGGAGGTGTGGCTGGTGCTTTTCGTTTTCTAATCGTTGAAGACGAGGCACCTAAGTCCGTCCTTTTCCTTTGCTTCTTCTTCGAGCTCGATGGCCTAGACGAGAGAACCGGGGGGTCTGGGAACGCGGCACCCTTCAGAAGCAGACCGCAAGCGACCAGGTTATTCGAAGTACCTAGTACCTTCCAATTAAATTCCTCAATTGGAAGGTCGTTGATTTTATATACCCTTGTGAGCTGTTCCTGGGAGAGTCCGGGACGATCCCTGTTATTTGCGATGACATTCGAATGCGATAAGTATAAAAGTAAACATAGAAAAAAGGCGATAAATTGGATGACTACCTATCGGGATTCTGAAAGAAGCCTTTAGCTGCATAGTCAAAATGGAAAAATGGATTTTTCCACTTTCCCATGTTGTTGCGAACCCCGTAGATCGTTTTTATTGCCTGGTTCGACCATTTGCTCGTATAAAAGAAGCCAAGATCTGACGGGTTCGATTTCACTTGGTAAAACCAAGCGAATTCCTCAGGAGAAGGGGTCTATAAACCTAATTTATGGTACAGTATATACAAACCTACTATATATCTATAGGTATTAGGGGTTAGTTGAAAAGGGACGACCCCATAGTAATCAATAATCGATTTTATATACGGATGAAGTGGGAGATGAACACCACACTTGAGAACTGCTTCAGAGAAGGAAGCGAGTCCACATGGTGGAGTTGTGGTCGGTTGAATTCCATAGGTAGGCGAAGGGGTATGGCAATCTTATAGCTGCTCGCAATTTTGCTGAGCTTGTTCGATGTGCAGCTCGTCCTTATATTGGTACATGACCAATTCCCTTCTACGTATTGGTAGCCAGATGAAAATGCAGGGGCATCCCTGATATGTTTGGGCCACTGATCTTGGGGGAGATCGCCTATTCGAGGACTATTCTGTCTGACTCCTATTATTTCTATCTCGCGTTCCGGCTTAAGGTAATCTTCAAGGTTTATGGAACTAACACTCGAGTCAGAATCTCTGGAAAATGCATTCCCTTCCCTAAATTCATCACTACTAGACATCTGAAAAGAAATACGCAGGGATTTAGGCATCGAGGATTCTCACTATGCCAGCACTTTGGGTATTCATCCTAAGATTGTACTAACAAGCAAGCTCATTCCTAAGAGGTCTACGGATTCATAAAAAATTGTTCAAGCAGTTCGTCAGAAAATAAATGTTCAAGCAGTTCGTCGGGAAATGAAATAGGGTATCAGACCCTAGAAATTCTTTTCACAGGTTCGTTTCTGGTTATTATCTAGTAAGTCTACCCTACGGACTGAAGAAGGGGAATAAAAAATAATTCTCATTTCACCAGTGTGGGACGAGTTTTTATTCTTAAAGATTGAAATTATTTTTTCAAGAACAGAAGAAATAAGAGAAGAAATGAATTAACCTTTCTTCAAAAGCGGAGGATTTGAGATAGTTTGATCTTCGTCGGAGAAGAAACTGTGATTGTGCGAGCTGAAGGATGAAATGGCGCTCTAGGATTCTCTGAAGTTTCGATATTTTCTGAGAAGATGGAAATAGTGAAATAAAACAGGAACAGACTGGTTTCTGATATTTATATTCCAAGCACCGTTAAATCATAGCCGTAGATCAGGGAATTTGATTTTTAAATCTGAAGGCTGAAGTTTGCGCGGGATTTGATTCTTTCTGAAAAATCAAAATTGTTTAAAATTTGAAAAGATTTGGTTTTAAAAGAAAGACGGTTGAAATTATTAGACTTCCTCGAATTCTGCTCTTTCTCAGAAAAGGCTACACTTGTTCCCTTCCGTCAGAAAAAGATACGCGTGATCTTGAGAGATGGGATTTGAAATCTGGCGACTCTTCGACTCTTCAGAGACCTCAAGTTTAGGTCATGACATCACATTTTTAAGGTCGCACAGTAATTAAAAGCTCCATTTTGTCCTAAAGAACTAATGGAGCTGGGTGGCAATTGTTGTGCGTTCTAAAATCCTAAGGTCGTATAAGGGTTAAGTTCGACCTCCTCCGTGTTGGATATGTGCGACCTCTTCCACTTAGGTTATATGCGACCTCCTCTGTGTAGTCGTTTGACCTCTTTTGCATAAGTATGTGCGACCTTCTCTGTATAGGATGTGGGCTACCTCTTCCGCAAGAAAAGAGAAACAAGTATATGCTTTTGTCAAACAGGAAACCTGCAAGAAAAGGGAAACAAAAGTCTCCTATTTATGATCAACCACCCGTTTTGAGTGGTTATCCAATTATGTTGTTACTTGAATTGTATTACCCAATTGTGTAGTTACCCGTTTTCACAATTAGGAACATTGGGATACCTTTACCTATATAAAGGGGACTCAATGTTCCAAAAGGGGAGATCAGTTTTTCAGTATTCCAATTGCTTTTCAGTTTTCCAATTTCCAGACTTCAGAATTCCAACTCCCAATTTGAGAGGAATTTCCAGACAAGACATTGTAACTCTGAGTGCTTGTAATTCTCCATAAAATAGTGAAAAATAGTGGACGTAAGCTCATCTTTTTTGGGGCTGAACCACTATAAAATCCTCTCTCTTTATTTGCTTTGATTATTAACTCAATTCGCACAAGCCACATCTCTTAATTTTTTTCTAAATTTATTGTTGATAAAACCTCCATCAACAACTATCAAAACAAAAAATTAGTTTCAATTAGTAAGATGTCAAAAGTTTTAAAAATATTAATAATAACTCTTATAGTAATAAATAAATAAACAAATATAAAGAAATAAACAAACAAACAAATTTGAAAATTGTAAAGAAATCTCATATATACATGTATAACGACAATTCTATAATCACTATAGACATTGCACTTTCTATCAGTGATCCCCTAAAAGCCGTGTCACCATCATATTTAAACCATGTGTTCTCACAAGTGATAGGCAGTAAATGAACATAGCTTGATCGCACAAGTGAAAGTAACACGACTGGTTGCTAGTATGGAGATACTTTTATAAACAGACAAACTTGATATATTTCTCAAGGTGTCCCATTGAAGAAAATTACTCACCCCTAGATGTAATTTATTTCATATCAAGTTTTCTTTAACCAGGCACCTTGAAAAATATATCGTTGGACTATGGAAATGCGTCTCGTTTCTCCATTAGAAGACTGCAATTTGGGAAATAAAAGTGTTGGAGCGGTTTCTCACCAGCCGTCCATGTGTCTCGAGCTGCTGATGCTGTATTCTCTAACTGTCCACGTGTCCTTGCTGTCCCAAAGTACTCTGAACTGCAAGCAAGATCGGAGAGGTGGGGGTGGCAACCTGCAAAGACTCTCTGATGCTTAAGTCAGTGGTTTATCTTTGATGCAGGGTAGCAAGGAAATATTTCAGTATGAAAATCTATATGTTTCTTGTTCACAGACTTTTCTATATATTTCTGTTTCTTAAGCGTACATGCCCCTCTCGGGAATGCATGCCTCTTATATATGTAGTCCTAAGATTGTAAACCATGCGGGTCTCAATCTCAGGACTGAGTACATTTCTCTTCAAAATCTTTTTCAACAGTCACAGGCCGAGATTTCTGCGATCTCCTATGTGTTGCCGTGGCCTCATTTCCGCCGCCTCCTACGGCTTCAATCTGTCAGGGGTAAGATTTGGGTAAATCGCTGTTCTGTCAGGACGGCTTGTCCCTTGCGCACACCTACCCAGGATCGCATTAAATACCCTGTCTGGGTCTGGAGCCGTGAGTTACTTTCCATTGTATTCAGTTGGAAGACCCTTGGGGCTTCTGACCCTCCCAACTGTCGAGGAAAGGGTCACTGTACTCGGGTGGCAGACGCTTGGGACTTCTGACCCCCAGCTGTCGAGGTAAGGGCCAGACTGGGCCAGACTGTCCAGGGTCAATAATGGGCTCGACCCTAACTTCGGAAGGCCCAATGGCCGATTGTGAGATTACGTGCGACCCGCGTGGCCTTCCATGTGGCGCATGGCTTGGGAACGGGTCCCACAACTGCCCTCATTTCCCTACTTGACGAACTCGTGTCCATCAAGTGGGGAAATCGTCTCTCCGTTCCTCTAATCTGGGGGAAGCACATGGTTCCCCTCTTACCGATGTGGAGGTACGCCATCCCATATCACGAGATCTGTTTGAATTTTGAAGTTCTGACTGCTCGGTTTCCCTTATTCTCCCTTTTCCAGAAAAAACTCTTCAGCTTCTCCTCTATAAAAACGGTAATTGTGTTCATTTGCCATTTTGCTAAAATTTTCAATCATTCCAACCTCATAAAATACTAGGGTTTCTACTTCCTTCTCCTCTAAAGACTCTCACTCTTTTAGTCGCGTTACAATATAATGGCTTCAAGTCAAAACCAGGAATTGCAACCCGTTATGGATTCAGAACTAGATTCACTGAGGAGGCAACTCTGCCTCCCCGGAGGAGTGACGCTGCAATGGGTTGAGGGCCCTACAGACTGGTACCTTCGTCCTTGCGCCCCCAAGGGTTCCATCGTCCTGCGCAGGAAGCATCTGGACTAGCTGTGATTCCCTCTTCCTCTCCTAATCCACCAATTCTTTGCCTTGATGGGAATCCATCCGATGCAGTTGAATGCAAACGGAATCATGATTCTAATGGGGCTTTCTGCCCTGTCAGTTATCTACAATTCGCATATTGACTTGGAGGTGGTCTTTTATGCTTATAAGCTCATCCTCATCCCCAAGAAGGGCTCCTACCCCACCTTCTACCTGCAGTCGCTGCCAGGGTGCCACATCGTTTGGGGGCTGCCACGGTCGGACAAACAATGGGACTCTCACGCCAGGCTATATGCTGTTGGAGGGGCATGGTGCTCCCCTTGGGTGAGCGGAGAGCATTTCCAAGTCCCCTCAACCTTTCTACAAAGTAAGTGTTAGGTCGTGATCTTTGGGTCTGGGCCTTCTCCCAATATTATTGCTCATGCTACTTTGTCTTGTGCAGCCTCAGCAGAAGAAAGCAGGTTTGAGCCGCACCTGTCGGCTGTGCGGCTCAAAAGCCTGGAGGGGATCATAATCTTTGGCTCTCCGGGGGAATGCAGGCACATTCAATCCGTCCTCATCCCCCTAACGATGAACCTGATGCCTAGGATGGTTTCATACCTTCCATTCCCCTTGGATACCTGGGTCATCACCAAGCATCTGAGGAGCCGACTCGACGCCTTTGCCCTAAACCGATTTTGCCGGGACAAAAACGACCGGATCACCATGGTGAGTCGGCAGGTTACGGCTTCAAGCCAGTTGGCGGGCACCAACAATCTGGCAGCACCGTCCAATCACGAGCTCAAGGAAGCCGTGAGGCTTGTGGCTGAGGAGTGCGTCAGGCTCCGCAAGGAAGAAAACGCTGCCCCCAAGAGGGCTAGGGGTAAGTTCATCTTCACATCTTTGAGTCCTTGTGGTTTGGACCGTGTCCGTCAGCTAATCTCGTTATTTGTTCTTCACAGGTTCTGAGACGGGCCCGTCAGCCAGCCCCTCACCCGTCAAAGCAGGTGCCGTGGCATCTAAAGCTCAAGCCAGGGCATCTACTGGCCGGTGCCTCGTGGTGCATTCAGGAGGAGAAAAACCAGCGATCCCCCGCTCCAACGCAGGTGGATCTCCACTCGGAGGACCGTCTGCCGTACAGATCGTGTGCGGGGAAGAGGCGATGCCAAGTCCGGCTGGGGGGTCTACTGCAGTGATCTCGTCCACTCCTGACTCCAGTTCGAAATCGAGTGTTGTTAGCCTCGGTGGAGAGATCGTCGAGCTCAGTAGGAGAGTTTCGAGATTGAAGTCTAGGCTATCCTCCCCTCCCCCGGTCCCTACCAAGCGGCAATGCGAGGTCGGCTCATCCAATGAAGAAGAGGGGCAGGGTCGTCCTTTCGTCTGACAGTGATGACAATAGGGTGACGCTGACCTTTCTAAGGAGAAAACGATCAGCACATAGTGGCCAGCCCAAAGGAGGTGCGCCGCCCCCCACTGTGGCCGATGGCGTTCCTGATGGCTTCGGACCTCCCTCGGTCCCTATCGCCCTTGCTATGGAGGCGTGCCCGGCGGGCGGAGAGGGCGCCCCTGCAGCCAGCGAGGCGGGGCCATGTTCCCCAGGTGTGGGTGACACTCAAAGGGAAGGTCCAGCCACGGAGCCGGAGCCGGAGGCACTCACGTCAGAGAATGTTGAGCTCGTCACCACCCACATTCTTGTGTACGTTTGTTACATTTGGTTGCTTTTATGTTTTTCAACATCTTTGGTAAATGCTGACTCCCTCCTTTGTTGTCCAACTTGCAGCTGTCTGCCATCCAGTCCTTCTACTCTGTTCGTGTCAGGGATCTGACCGAGGAGCTGAGTTCCCGTTCTGCACTAGCCGAGCACAGGGAGGCCACCCTCGCCGAATTAAGGTCTGACTTCGATATATATCGGGGTCTCGAGGAAGCGAGGGTTAGTAGCACGGTAGCTCACGCTCTAAGTGTCGAGAGAGCCAGATGCGAGGAGCTAGCTGCGAGGCTGGCTCAGGCGGAGGCTGACAGGCTTGCCCAATCCGAAGCCGCCAGACTTGCTCAGGGTGAGCTGAGGATCAAGGAACAAGAGCTACAGAGTGCGGGGGCAGAGATGGGACTGGCCTTTATTGCTCGTGACCAGGCAGTTGAGGGCACCAAGGAAGCGAGAAAAGCCGAGGTGGCAGCCAAGCTCGAGGCCCATGCTCTGCAACACAGACTTGACCGGTCCCATAAGGTAAACCGATATCTCTTTTTTTACCACAAAAATCTGATGGGTGCTCAGGTGGTGTTACGCCCCCTAGGCTTAACTATATGACTATGTAGGTCAAACTAGGAAGCATTACTCTTTTATAACCCATATTTTTTAGTTTTTACAAAAAGGTGGGTCAAATTTAAACTTTTCAGGCTCTAAAACAAAAGAAACTACGTGGTATTACTTTTTGAAATTATCTTTACAAAATATACAACTAAAAACTCCATATCTATTTATCTTGCCATCAGTAGTAATATTTACAACACATTAGAATAACAAAATACAAATAAAACATCGCCCACAAGTCAAACTCGTCTACATCGGTATGATCATGGCGACAAGAAAGCGTGCTAGCCAACTAGCAACTCTATACATCAAAAATATCCTCACCTGCATCACATGAACTAAATGAGCTAATGCTCAGTAAGTAAAGATCATGCATGCTTGTGAACATGATTCATGCATAAATTTTATTGAAATTCCCATTGTACTCTTTCTTTCATAACTTTTCCTTTTGATGCACTTTTCTTAGAAAATATTTCTTTATAGGGCCCTTGAGTACATTACAAAGTCGCGGCAGTCGGTAGGCCGTGCCCACCTTTGCGGGAAGGAAACACATGGCCAATGTGAACCATACCTACCCAACGCAGACCGACTAAGTAATGCACCTGATAATTCTCATAGCACAATGCTCAGTCCCGGCAGCCGGTAAGCTGTGCCCACCTATGCGGGATGAATGCCTGTGCAAACCATACTTACCCAACGCAGACAGACTAAACACTGTACTTAAAACATATCTCGTAAAATTAGTATAATGGTACTACTTTAAATCCAATGTGTGGAAAACTTCATTTCTTTGAAAATCATGCTTAATGATCGTGCCATGCTTATGTTTCCATACGCTTGCAACAACAATATAAATAACATATAATTGAAATAATACACATAAGCATGTACAAAAACATCTTGTATCTACTATTGTTCTTGTGATGCAGTTTAAAATAAATCTTCACTTACATTGTGTCCGGTAGAAAAGGTAGTGGAAAGGGTCAGTATCCTCTGTGGCAAGGTGTGTGGAAGACCTGATGTCAATTTTATTACTAACATTATTACTACAATGTAAAATGCTTAAAGAAAACAAGTACAAGACCGAATCATAGCTTTTACAAAAGAAGGAACCCTAATCACAAAATGGACCAAAATGTCATCTACTTTCATAAAAACTAGTCCATTAGCTTCTAAATTGTACCATTTGGTTCTAAAAATATTTGGACAGCACCTTCCCTATTTTTATGACATCCCTACATGATTAAAATCATGGTTTAAGACCTGTAATAACAATCAACAAGCCAATTCCCACATATATAACTCAAAGAGGCTCATTTAGAGCAACCTAGATATACTTGAATTCCTTTCGTTTTAAACAAAGCTTAAAACCACTTTTACACTTTTCTATTGTCACAAACAGCAATGAAACAAATATATTTACATCATGGGATCAACAAAATATACATTTTAATTTTATAAAATCAGATTACAAGTATGGGGAGCTTATTCTAACAATGGAACACTTGAAAACACTTGAATCCACAAGTAGCAAACTGTGGGGCTTTAAGACTAACTTTAATCTTCCACTTAAATTCTGTTTTTCCAGCCATATATAAGGTTTTTTTAGACCTTAATTCATCAAATAAAAGCTTTAATTAAAGAGCTAAAGCCATGGAAATAAATTACCAATTCTAAATTCCACAAAAAAACTCACCTTGACTAGTTTGAACTTTTGTTGAAGCTCTTGCCTTCTACTTCCACAAAACAGATTTCTAAGGCTTTGAAATTGATCTTAGGACTCAAGAGGACCTAGAAGAAACATTACTTAAGTAGTATCAAGTGGAGAATTGAAATAACAAAACAAAACCTAGGAAGAAGAACTAGTAGAATTACCTTGACTAGTTTAGACCTATCTTGCTTTCTTGAGCTCCAAATTGAGTTCTACCACTTGGAAACTCTTGGAAGTGGTTAAGGGAGCTGAGAGTAGTCTGAAAATGAGTGGGAGAGTTTTTGTTCGTGGCTGGAGAGAAAGGAGAAGAAAATGATCAGATTTGGACCAAAAGTGATACTTAATGACTAAGAAATGGCATAACTTAAGTTCTAAGGGGTATTTTGGGAATTTCACACCTTTTCCTTCCATGTGTCAAGCTCTAAAACATCCTTAGCATACTCACCACGTTGCTGGTCCATCCTATACACCCAAGTGTAGACCAAAATGGTGAAACCTAGCTTAAAAGATGAAAACTAGTCATACTTTGACCTATAATCACATATGGCCAATCTTATTGTAATCTAGTGGAACCTAGACCCATAACCAATCATTAAACATAAAAATAAGTCAATTTGACTCCAATTAATAATGCAAACATAGTATCAATGCCTAATTAATCGAACGCACAAAATTAACATTACGCAATTAAGCCAAACCTAAGCTAGATTAGTGTAATTAAACACAGTTCAGTACAGCGACTGCCACCTCGTACTTACCTGGAATGAACATTTTTTTGAAAATGCCAGAAATGAGTCCTAAATATTAAATTAAAGCTATTTCACGTGCTAAATTCACAGTGAATTTGGCTCCGAAAAGCGTGAAAGATGCATTTTATCAAAAAACTACTATTTGACTAAGTTATCAATAGACATGTTTTTTTTTTTAATGCATGTGCATATAGTATTATTATTCGTGAATATATATTATTTGTTCTTTTCACACACCAAGTTCTCTCTCTGAGGGTACTGAGTCTTTACACTGCATGGGAACCCTTCGACAAATATTAGTACAATAACACATAGTTGAAAGTATTTAACAATAAAGAATGAGAAATTTACTGTAAAGTTGATTCTAGTCACTTGATATGTCTATTATGCAATATGAACATGTTTATTATTGGCCTATTATGCATGTGAGAATCTTGGGCATTACAGGTGGAGATGTTTTATAAACTCTGCGAGGACCTCGCTGGTATTAACTCTTTATTGGTCGACTTATCGCAGCGGCAGGCGGAACTCAGTTTGGCTGCACTGAAGGATAGACTGGCGGATACAGAGAAGTTAAAGACAAGGTACCAGAGGAAGGTGGACGTTCTTTCTGCGGAAAGTTACAGGTCTTGCTGGGAGAATAGAGAGTTTGAAAACCATGCTGAGGTGGTGACGCCAGACCAATTTGACGATCAGAAAGGCGTCGAGAGGGACTACTACTCTGTCAAGCACTACATACAGCAACTCGGGGATGAGATCAGAATCACATACCCAGCTGACGTACTGGAGATGCTTGCTGCGGAGAAGGATGGACCCTCTACATCTGCCCCCGATGCCACAGAACTTGTCCCTACTTCTGGTCTGCCAGTTCGAACTCCGGAAGCCCTTGACATTCAGCCTAGCCTTGGGGTCTCAACTGGCAAAGGGTCTGGCGCGGTCGTTGTGTCTAGTGACGAATCTGACCCTGCCACGCTACCTTCCAACGGGGCCGGTCCAAGCACCGGGAGCAGCCGCGCGCCCACGGACGGAGGTAATTAGGGTCTCTAACTTTGTATATATGTAATACTGACCTCTGTTGTAATCTTTCAAACAAACAATAAGAACCGTGCAATTTTCCTTAGCCTGTTTTCTTTTTCTTTGTTGACTCTGTCTGACCGCCCGTATAAATAATTGTATGGACTCGATTTTGGACTATTAGTGAGTCTTCCTTGGGTCATAACTGCCAAGATTGGTTCCGGGGATGGACAGGGGTGCAAGTTTCTGTACCATCTGGTTTCATAGAGGCATAACCCTTGTTATAACTTGCTTTGGCAGAGTTCGACCCGCGCGTGTGGCTGGATTTCTCCGACCCCAAGTGGGACCGTGCTCGAAACCAACTCCAAGGATTGGTCGACCATTGTTTGGAACTGTCGTTGCAAAGGAAAAGTTCTGGGCTTGGCTCTTATCAGGAACAGACAGGGCATTATCACTCCGACGTCTCCTTAAGAGTCTGCACTAGACCTGTATCTCGCAAGTAGGGTTCATGAGTGGTCACCGCCATCAGCCACGCGCTTTGTACTTTTAGGACATAATAAATAGGTTTTAATTTTGATTTCTATCTTCACGTTTGGTTTGGCTTTGGACTACTTCCAACGGGTAGACTCCAAATACATCCTGATCATACAAAATTATGTCTTCCCCCGGCTAGAGTCCGTTTCCCTTCAGCTCTTCGTGCAACCAAAACACTCCTTAGAGAGGGTCCGCTTCAAACGGGCGGATCTCGACCCTACTTTTATTTAGCTTTTCTCATAGCTTGGAATGTTCCTTGGGGGGTCCGCTGGTGAGCTTTCGGGTTGTACTCTCCCTCTTTCTTCGTACATCTTCCTGGGTCGTCAACGAGCGACGTGAGTCCCAGAGTATGAGCCTTTTTTAGGTCTGCTGGCAAGTTTTTGTTTGCATAGCAGTTTACTTCTTCGAACATTTTCTCGCATCGTCGACGAGCGACGTGAGTCCTAGAGTGCGAGCATTTTTGAGGTCTGCTGCCAAGTTTTTGTTTGCACAGCAGTTTACTCTTTGCACGTTTCCTCGGGTCGTCGACGAGTGACGTGAGTCCCAGAGTGCGAGCTTTTTTGAGGTCTGCTAACAAGTTTTTGTTTGCACAGCAGTTTACTCTTCGCAACTTTTCTCGGGTCGTCGACGAGCAATATGAGTCCCAGAGTGTGACCTTTTTTGAGGTCTGCTGGCAAGTTTTTGTTTGCACAGCAGTTTACTCTTCGCACATTTTCTCGGGTCGTCGACCAGCGACGTGAGTCCCAGAGTGTGAGCTTTTTTAAGGTCTGCTGGCAAGTTTTTGTTTGCACAACAGTTTACTCTTCGCACTTTTTCTCGGGTCGTTGACGAGCGATGTGAGTCCCAGAGTGCGACTCTTTTTGAGGTCTGCTGGCAAGTTTTTGTTTGCACAGCAATTTACTCTTCGCACGTTTCCTCGGGTCGTCGACGAGCGACGTGAGTCCCAGAGTGCGAGCTTTTTTGAGGTCTGCTGGCAAGTGTTTGTCTGCACAGCAGTTTACTCTTCGCACGTTTTCTCGGGTCGTGGACGAGCGACGTGAGTCGCAGAGTGCAAGCTTTTTTGAGGTCTGCTGGCAAGTTTTTGTTTGCACAGTAGTTACTCTTCGCACGTTTTCTCGGGTCGTCGACGAGCGACGTGAGTCCCAGAGTGCGAGCTTTTTTGAGGTCTGCTGGTAAGTTTTTGTTTGCACACTTCGCACGTTTTCTCAGGTCGTCGATGAGCGACGTGAATCCCAGAGTGCGAGCAAGTTGTGGGAGGTCCTTTCCCGTGGCAGTCTGGTAGTATTTTTAGCCTACGCAAAACAAAATGTGGGGTCTGCCACTGTGGGCAGACCCTCTTCCGTAGCAGCTTGGTATCATTTGTCTGCGCAACTAAAGCGTAGGGTCCGCCAGTGAGGGCAGACCCTTTACCAGGAAGACCTTAATCTGTTCCGGAATTGAATAATAATACAAACACTTCTATAGGTCTTATGCATAAATAGCATGTGGGGTTTGCCGCTGTGGGCAGACCCTTTTTCCATAGCAACCCCAAAGATAAATGTATGCAGAAAAGAGAACTTAACTCGTTCAAGATTTATTCTTCAACAAAATAGGCATTCACATGGTCTTACATTATATGTATGCACCTTACACGTGATACTTTTTCAAGTGATGAGCATTCCACGTGTTCGACATATTTTTCCCCGTTCTGAGCTCCTTCA
This sequence comes from Parasponia andersonii, assembly GCA_002914805.1. Classification (NCBI taxonomy): domain Eukaryota; kingdom Viridiplantae; phylum Streptophyta; class Magnoliopsida; order Rosales; family Cannabaceae; genus Trema; species Trema andersonii. The sequence goes on along the minus strand of JXTB01000001.1, from coordinate 345,339 downwards.
GGATATATGTGCCATTATCGAGCGCTTTTACTACCTTAAAGGGTCCGATCCAATTGGAGTCCAATTTCGAAGAATTCCCTATTCTGGCTTTCAGGACCCAATCCCTGGCATTAAATCGTCGGATATTAACCTTTTTTGCATAGTAGGACCTAGCCTGCTGGTGGTTTGAAGCTAGGTGGATTAAGGCCATGTTTCTCGTTTCTTCCAGGAGGTCTGTGTTGCGGCTTATCTGGTGCTCGTTTAGGGGAGCATCTTTTACCACTTCAGAGCAGAGGGTCGGGAGGCCGACCTCGGTTGGGATCACAGCCTCTGATCCGTACACCATACTGAACGGTGTTCTCCCAGTAGACCTCCGCTCTGTGGTTCGATGGGCCCACACAACGGCCGGCAGTTCTTCTAACCACTTGCCTTTAGACTCCTACAAGTTCTTTTTGATGCTGCTGAATATGGCTTTGTTCATCGCCTCTGCTTGACAATTCCCCTGAGGGTAGTTCACGGAAGAGAAACTGAGCCTTATATCATACAGTTCGCACAACTCCTTACGCTTAGCATTTTGGAACTGCGTGCCATGGTCGGCGTGTATCTCTTTCGGGATCCCGAATTGGCAGATTATGTTCTTCTAGATGAAGTTAATCGTGTTTGCCTCATTAATTGTCGTGTAGGCTTCGGCCTCTACCCACTTGGTGAAATAGTCCGTGGCCAGTAAGACGTATCTTTTTCCTCCTGGACTTCTAGGGAGCTCTCTGACGATATGCAGACCCCATTTGGCAAACGGCCAAGGAGTTATGTTCGAATGAAGAGTCTCCACGGGCTGACGTTTCATCGGGGCGAACCTCTGGCATTTATCACATTTTCTTACGAATTCGGTTGCCTCCGCCATCATGTATAGCCAAAAGTATCCGACCGTTAGAGCCTTGTAGGTAAGGATGCTCCCACCAGAGTGGTTGCCACATACTCCCTCGTGGATTTCCTCCATCAGTTTTTGCGCTTCGACAGGGCCTATGCAGCGCAGCATCGGACCCATTGTCGATCTCCTGTATAACTGTTCACCAATCATCGAGTACCTGGCGGCCTTCAACCTGACTGACCTCACTTCCCGAGGGTCTGCGGGCAGGTTCTCCAATGTCAAATACTGTGTGATGGGCTTCATCCACCCTTCGTCAGCAGCGCCGGTTGCAAACACATGGTGCACAAGGGTCTGCGGGGGGTCTTCCATGCTCCCACCTTCTAAGAGGACTTCTATGCCTTCGGTGGTGCCCCCGATCGACGCACTCTTAGCTAGCCTATCAGCCCTCTGGTTCATCTCCCTGGGGATCGGTTCGATATTGAAATTACCAAAACGAGCCTTTGCCCCCATTACCTTGGAGAAGTACCTGTGCAACCTTGGTTCTTTTACTTCGAAGTCTCCCCTGACCTGACCCGTGATCAACTGTGAGTCGGTCTTTACGGCGATGCTATCTACTCCGAAGTGTAGTGCCAACTCAAGGCCTTGTAACAGTGCCTCGTACTCCGCCTCGTTGTTAGTCGCCTGGTAGCCGAGTCTCAATGCTTTCTCAACTCTAAGACCCGTTGGGGTCTGGAAAACTATCCCGATACCCAACCCTGCGGCATTCATGGACCCGTCTGTGTAGAGCGTCCAGGCTGAAGGGGGGTGGAGTTGAGACATCTGACTCGGGTCATTCTGCTTGCCAAAGGACTCGATTTCCACTAGAAAATCCGCCATGACCTATCTTTTCTTTCCCGTTCGAGGTTGATATTCGATATCGTATATCCCCAGCTCGATGGCCCATTTGGTCAGTCGCCCCGATAGGTCTGGTTTGGCCAAGATTTGTCGAATGGGGAAATCCGTATACACAATGACTGAGTGCGCCTCAAAATACTACCAGAGTTTCTTTTTAGCATTGACTAGAGTGAGGACCAGCTTTTCTGCCACACTGTATCGGGTTTCGGCATCTAGGAGCATGCGGCTTATATAAAACACCGGTTTCTATTTACCATCTTCCTCGATGAACAGTATGCGGCTGACCGCTACTTTGGACACTACTAAATAGGATACAAACGATCCCCCTCGGCCGGGGAAGCCAGGATAGGTGGGTGACTCAGATATAGCTTGAGGTCTGCCAGTGCCCTGTCCTGTTCTTCCCCTCAGATAGCAGTAGAGCTTTTCTTCAAGCATTGGAAGAAAGGCTTGCATCGGTCGGACATCTTGGATACGAATCGATTGAGAGCGGTTACCTTCCCGGCCAGGCGTTGGACCTCTCGAACGGATGAGGGTCTCTGCACATTCGCGATCGAGATCATCTGGGTCGGGTTCGCCTCAATACCCCTCCGGCTTAAGATATGCCCCAAGAATTGCCCAGAGGATACCCCAAATGCACACTTCTTGGGATTCAGGCGCATCTGATATTGCCTCAGAATCTGAAAACATTCGTCCAGGTGCCTCAGATGGTCTGAATCCTCCCTGCTCTTCACGACCATATCATCGATGTAGACCTCCATAGTCATTCCTAGTAGCCTAGCGAACATTTTATTCATGAACCTCTGGTAGGTTGCCCCCGCGTTCTTCTGGCCAAATGGCATATGCCTGTAGCAGTACAGACCCCGTTCCGTGATGAAAGCCATGTGGATCTGGTCTTCCGCGTACAGGGGGATCTGGTTGTATCCGGAATAGGCATCCAGAAAGCTTATTTTGTTGAATCCCGCCGTCGCATCTACCATTTGGTCGATTCTTGGCAGGGGGAAACTATCCTTCAGGCAGGCCTTGTTCAGGTTGGTAAAGTCTATACAAATACGGTCATCGTCGTTTTTCTTTTTCACCACTACGGAGTTGGAGACCCATCATGGGTATACGCATTCCCTGATCAGACCGCTCTCCAGCAACTTTTCTACCTCCTTATTGATCGCGTTGTTTTTCTCTGGTGCAAACCTTTGGGGTTTCTGCCTGATGGAAGGGAAATGGGGGTCTATGTTTAGGCAGTGGCAGGAGTGTTCGGGGTCTATCCCAGGCATATCATCGTGGGAGCACACGAAGACGTCCTCATTCCACTTCAGGAATTCCAGCATCTCGTTCTTTTGCTCCTCGGATAACAAGGCCCTGGTCAGAACCACCTTCGCCGGCCCTGCCTCTTTCAAAGGGACCATTACCAGCTCCTCGATCGTGGATTCTGGACCGTCATACTCTTTTTCGATTCGCTTCATGTACGCTGGCAGGCGGTCCTTTGATTGCTATTCGTCCCTAGTTGCAGTGCTTGCACTCGCGTCGGCTCCCCTCAGGGCAGCTGAAAAGCATTTCTTTGTGGAGGCCTGGTCTCCCTTGATGTCAATCGTGTATGTACCATCCTTTGATTGACATCTCAAGACCTGGTGGAGGGTGGACGTGACTCCATGCATGGCGTGGATCCATCCCCTTCCCATGATGACGTTGAAGGAGGACTGGCAGTCTATGACGACGAAGTCCACGTCCAAGCACCTCTTAGCTGCGCAGAAATTAAGGGCCATGACGCCCAAAGGGCAGACCCTCGTGCTATCAAAAGCAAACAGCGGTTGACAGGTCAGCCTGAGTGCGCTTCTATCCAAACCCATGTTCTCGAATGTGCTGAGGAATAGGATATCAACACTGCTTCCACCATCGACCAAGACCCTTCCAACCAATGCAGAGCCGATGTACAGTTTAATTACCAAGGGGTCGTCGTGAGGACGGCGCACCGTGGTTAGATCTTGCTCGGTGAAAACGATGGGGGCGGTGGATGTGCAGCTTTCTCCTAACATCAAGTGGTTGACGGAGTGGCCCATCCCCCTCAAGCGTTTCGCCCTACCCTCGGCTCTTTTGAGGCATCTTTCTTTTTCCTCTTGACTGTGGGTCGACTCTGGCCTACCCACAATGGTCAGCACTATCCTCAGGGTCTGCTCTCCTGACCCAGAAGTTTGGGCCTACTTCCCTTTCTCAGTCCTGGTGATGTCTTGCAGCGGCTGGGCTCCATCAGTTTTCACGTACTGCTTCAACCTACCAACGTGGATCGCCAACATGAGCTGAGCATAAAGGTTGCGGCAGTGGACGGTGTCATGCCCGAAGTCTTTGTGGAACTGGCAGTACCTGTTGCTGTTCTTCATATGTTCAGGGACGCCAGATTTGGGTGGGTCTTTGAAAATGCCCCTGTCCTTATTTTGGAGGTAGATCACGTCAATCAGCGTGTTGAGCTCATACTTAGGCAGAGGGTCACGGGTCGTCTTCCTCCTCTTGCCCCCTCCAGACCATCTCGGACGGGGACTTCCTGATTCAGAGCCAGCCCCTGGCCCTCACCGGGCCTCTTCAACCTTTGCGGGGCCGGAGGTTGCACTGGCGTCGTTATTATTGTAGCAGAGGTCTTAAGCGCCTTCTGGTGGCTTTCCAGCACCCTGAATACCCCTTCTGACTTTGCCTGGAGCTGGAAGATTTAGAAGGGGTATTCACCCCTGAATACCACGTGTCTCGAGCTGCTCATGCTGTATTCTCCAACTGTCCACGTGTCCTTGCTATCCCAAAGTACTCTGAACTCCAAGCAAGATCAGAGAGGCAGGGGTGGCTNGTGGCTACCTGCAAAGACTCTCCGATGCTTAAATTAGTGGTTTATCTTTGATACAGGGTTGGCAGGAAATATTTCAGTATGAAAATCTATATGTTTCTTGTTCATAGACTTTTCTATATATTTCTGTTTCTTAAGCGTACATGCCCCTCTTGAGAATGCATGGCTCTTATTTATGTAGTCCTGAGATTGTAAACCATACGGGTCTCAATCTCAAGACTGAGTACCTTTCTCCTCAAAATCTTTTTCAGCAGTCACGGGCCGAGATTTCTATGATCTCCTCTGTGTTGCCGTGGCCTCATTTCCGCCGCCTCCTACGGCTTCAATCTGTCAGGGGTAAGATTTGGGTAAATCGTCGTTCTGTCAGGACGGCTTGTCCCTTGCATACGCCTACCCAGGATCACATTAAATGCTCTATCTGGGTCTGGAGCCGTGAGTTGCTTTCCATTATATTCAGTCGGAAGACCCTTGGGGCTTCTGACCCTCCCAACTGTCGAGGTAAGGGTCACTGTACTCGGGTGGCAGACCTTTGGGACTTCTGACCCCCAGCTGTTGAGGTAATGGCCAGACTGGGCTAGACTGTCTAGGGTCAGTATGGGCTCAGCCCTAACTTCGGACGGCCCAATGGCCGATTGTGAGATCACGTGCGACCCGCGTGGCCTTCCATGTGGCGCATGGCTTGGGAACGGATCCCACAAAAAGTCTAATTAACGTGGCTGAAAGAATACTCAAATGGAGTGTTGCCTTGCATTTTCTAATTATTCTATTATACATTTAACGTGGGCATTTTCAATGGCCTCCGGCCTTAACCTGATCTTGCAGTGACCAGTGACACAACACCAGCTATGGAAATCTCCTTAGGGGTTATGACCAGTGCAACAAGGTGACATAAAAATTTTCTTCTAATTCTTATTCCTTCTTTCTTTTTATCTCATTAAAACAAAGTACCTTCTAGATCAAAAAGTTTCAAGCTAATCTGCAGAATTCTGTTCACCAATGGATACCAAGGCGAATAGAACATTGATGCTTGTGGCTCACTTCCTGTGTCTGGTTCTCCAAACCAATTTCTCAATAGGAGCTGATACCATCTATGCAAATTGTTAGGTCCGTGGTGTTGACCTATGTTGGCAAAAATAATAAACTCAATCTGTTGTGAGAAAACTAACAAGTTGTTACAACAGGCCTGTTGATGTTGTAAAACATTTGTAGCAATAGAATTACAGGACCCCTCACAATAGACGTATACAAGCAAAATTCCATTTTTGGAAACTTTTTGTTCTTGATCCTTTGGCCTAATTTTCCTTATTAAACATTTCTAGAAGGATAATATGGATTATTGCTAATGAATTTTCGTATCTAAACTGGACCTAATTGATAGAGATATTTTATCCCAATTTACCTTTGATTAAGTTTCCATTTTTTGCTTGATTCTTGCTCATTATTACCTCAAATCTTGGTTAATGATTATTGACAAGTATATTAACAGAGTCATAGTGATATTTCATTTGTTATAGTGCAAATTACGTTCTCATTAAATTAATGTAATTAATTTTATGAGCTGTCAGGATTTTTTGATGAAATCTATTGCAACAGTTTTCATTGTTTATGGAAAGTTTTCTTATTTGATTTTGATTGACTCTAATTAATTGTGAAATCAATCTTTGTCTTTAAAGAAAAGTTTTTGCAGGAAAATAAGAGTAATTTTAATTGATTAAGAAGAGCCAAAATTATGGGGAATTTCTCTCAATACACCTAGATACTTTTTAGGGACAATTTATGAAAGTCGTTGCAACAAATTTATGATGGTCCAAATAAAGAATGATAATAGATTTTGTGGCAAATAATTCTTTTCTTATTTCAGTCTATTCACATTAAGAGAGCACGAAATTGGGGCTGGAAATTAATCTATAAAAGCTCACTAAGTCTAAGGGATTTGCATACACTTCATTTGAGAGAAAATATTCATTGAGAGAGCTTTTATGTAAGGCATAGAGTTTGTTCTATTATGATTGTGAGACTTAAAGAGCTTTAGAGTTTTCTAGGTACTTTATTTGAGTACATCTTATTCTTTGGGAGGAAGAATATTTCATCTTCGGGAGGAGATATATTCGAATCAACAAAGGGAGTTCACGTGCGAAGGATTGACCAGACGAGAGGACTCGCTAAACACGATTCGTGGAGTTATTACAACACATTGTGGTAATTAAAAAGAGGGAGTCTTTTATTGCATTAGACAATTAGTGTTTGTAATCGTGATACTTTACTAATTTGTTTAATTTTTGGGCATAGCCTCGTAGAGTAGGAGATATCCGAACCACGCTAAAAATATCTTATGTTCATCTCTTTATTTTTTGTTTTCTGTTGCAAAATATGCACTCATTGTTGTAACATATTTTAGCTATATATTACAATATAATTAATTAATTATTAATTTAATCAATTAATTAATTATTTGGTAATATTTAACAAAGTAAATATTTTATTTGGTAACTGAGTAGAGTCACTTAAATATTAGTGAGATTTTGGGATTTTCTGAGCTATTTTATTAGTATGTCTTTCTTGAATAAATGAGGTTCAATATCTCGTCCACATTATTAGACGGGACCAATTATCCGTACTAGAAGTCTAGGATGAGGGTGTTTATTCGAGCATTAGATATTAAAGCCTGGAGATCAATCCCTACTAGATGGTCATATCCTATAATCAAAGCTGATAATGGAACCGTTTCATTGAAGCAAGAAATTGATTGGTCCCCTCAAGATAATCTGTTAGCCGGTGCACCAAGGCTTTACTTACCATTTTTAATGGATCTGATGTAGAGCAAATCAAACTGATCTTCTCATGTGAAGCTGCAAGGGATGTATAGGAAATCCTTCAAACAAACTTTGAAGGATCTGGTGATGTTAAGCGTAATAAACTCACTTCTCTCACTACTAGATTTGAGGAATTATGTATGGAAGAAAATGAAACTTTGTCTAGATATTATACTAAACTATGTGATATTGCTACGAATCTCTTGCTCTTGGTGAAAAGATCCCTGAATCTTTATTGGTTAGAAAGATTGTCAGGTCTATTCCAAATCAGTTTCAACCAAAGATAGTTGTAATAGAAGAAAGTTAAAATCTAGACATAATGAAGATGGATGATTTGATGAGTTCCCTGTGGGCTTTTGAAAAATTTGAAAAGCTGGAGAAAGGAGAAATCAATTGCTTTCAAGATAACACAAGAAAGTGGGGAACACTTAAATGAGATAAATGATGATGATGAACTTGCCCTACTCACCAAAAATTTCAAGAAATTTATGAAGAATGTAGGAAAAAAATTAAAAACTAATTCCTCTTCCATCAAAACTATAAAATGTAAGTCCTCTTCCAAATCTATTGATTCTTCAAATAAAAAGGTTATTCAATACAGGGAAAATGAGGGATATGGGCATATTCAATCAGAGTGTGCCAACACTCTGAAAAAAAATCAAAAGCTATGACTATTACCTAGAGTAACGAAGAATCTAATGGAAATAAAGAATAAGACATTGTAAGTAATATTTCTCTCACTACCTCTTTGTTTTATGACTCACAGTTTGTGTTGCAGAAAGATGCAGATTCAGTTGCAATAGAAGCAGCCTGTTATAACACTTCTGTTGCTGAAGGTGATGTCGCAACATAATCTGTGAATTCAGATGATGTTACAACGGAAGTCAATTCAGATGGTTGTTGGAATAATGTCCTATAAAGCAGTTTATTATTTAGATATTATAAACAATATTTATTGGATTATTTAGTATCTATTTGTTCTTAATAAATTTCATGTTATGAATTTCTATTTCATTTATGTCCCATTGATATACATGTGATGTGTATGTTTATCTTATGTAAACATCTAAAAGATTCCAAGACATGAAATGAGTGATAAAGAATTATTTGTACGATGAGTTCATATGTAGGAGACATTATATTATTTATTTCATTATGTCTAAATTAAATTGTTTGCATTCTGTATATTGAAGATGGAATACCTTACTATGCCATAGAATGTAGTGTTGTCTATTTAATTAATAAAGTCTCTAATTATCGAAGTGAGTCTTCGGATAGAAACACTAGTGTGTTATAAGAAAGTTATAACCGCATCGAACATGACCTACTGAATTAAAATTTGAGGTTAAATGTCGTAACTCAAATTTCTAATTTTACTAATGTAGCACTACTGTAGAAGACCTTAATTCTAGTGATTAATGAACTTATTTTTATGTATTTTGTCTTTTTGAGTTATTAAAGGACTAGTTCAAATTTATAGTACGAACTCCAGTATCTTGGAATATAGGTGCCTGAAATACTCAGAACGTTTTTCGTGATAGACACCATGCATATGATGTCGCTTTGAGTTTTTTCAAGTACTTTAAATAATATAAACGAGGGCCCTAGTATTCACTATGTGAATTTGACTGTGTTAGTATAAGTAAACACACATACCATAGTCAACTATTATCCATTAGATGAAAACTGGCAACTCAAAGGTAAATATGTACTAGAAGGGTAATACGGTAATTTCACCTTATGTCTACAGATATAGTATATGCTAAATGGATCAAGCTAATTAATTGTTAATAAGCTTCACAGAATATAAATGACATTTAGTCCAAGAGTTCAATATTAAGCCTATAGTGGTATGCCCCAATATTAATGGACAAGGCTCAATCATAATTAGAGTTAATTATGATAGTGGGTATATAGTCTATTGGAGCTTGGGCTTTATGGATCCATATGGTCCCCTCTGTAGCTCATATTAAAGCCTAACAATTATTTGATGATCAGTTGAGTCCAATAAGCCCAATAAACCCATTAGGGTTTACTAATCTCTCTATAGTTAAGAGAAAAGTTCTCAAGCAACCAGACACAAGTGTTACACGTGAAACACCCCCTTAAAAGATAGTATCACACAAAAACACAAAAAGAGAGAGAGTAGAGAAAATCGGCCACTACTAGGGATTCACTGTCCTTGGTGTTTTGGCCATCCCAGAGAAATCGATTCAAGGAGATTGTCTTCTTGTTCATCTGTGGATCTCTTTGTTGGGAATCAAAAAGGTGACCACCCACCGGATCAATCAAACGGCTTTCAAGAATAGACGGTAAGACAAGAAGTTTGTGGAGTGATTCTGGGTATTGTTCTTGTCTAGATCAAGAGTTCATTTATGTTAGATCATGATCCGAAATATTTTGTAAAAGAAAAAATTTTAAACGACTAATTCCACTACATTTCTTGATTTTACAAAACTATGGTATTCCTGAAAATGATTTTATAAAAATATTTTCTAGAAATTTATTCCAATAAACACCAGCAATAGTGACGAATCAAAACCAGACGAGGATTCAATTCGAGTGGCATATCAAAAAATGTACACTCAATGGTTAAAGGTTTGTGCTGATAATCGTCTTTTGATAAGTAAAAACACCGTACTTATGAAATCCAAAGAATAATATGAAATATAAGTGCAAAGTTTGAATTTTATCATTTCTAAAAAAGATAGAAAACTGAAAGAATTATCTATTGAACTTGGAAAAACTCAAAAAAGAGTGAAGTTTAGGAACTATAAGGTTAGATCACATTCTGACAACTAGAAAATCCTCTAGAGACAATAGTGGATTGGGCTTCGAAGGTATGAGATCTAATTCTGAAATTGTGTATGTAAAACCAACTGTATCTATTGCAACAACTTCACAGTCTGTTGTAACCACTTTACGGTCTGTTGCAACAACTTAAGTCGTTGTTCGTTCAAATCTGAGTGGTAAAACCTATAAGTTTGTTCCCTTTTATCATTTTTTGTGGAGTTAAAGGTCATATTCGACCAAGGTGTTTTACAATGATGAATTTTTTTTAGAATAATTATTTGAACAAATTATTTGTTTATCCATCTCAAAGAAAAACACCTAAGCCGAAAATTGATTTGCAAACTAGTTCCAAGCAAGTTTGGGTAAGAAAATCTGATGTTAAATATTTTGTTGCTTTTAAATGTTTAAGAACATGTGCTACTAACTCACGATATTTTGATAATGGTTGGTCTGGACATATGATAGGTAATGAAGATATTTTGACAAGTTACAAATCTATGACAAATGGAGAACTCACTTTTGAAGACAGAGTCAAGGGAAAAGTTCTTAGTAAGGGAACTTTAAATATTGATGGGATGCCAAAATTGAAAAATTTGCTTTATGTGGATGGACTTAAAGCTAATTTGATTAGCATAATTCAAATTTGTGATCATAATCTTTTTGTCAATTTTACACATAATGAATGTTTAGTTTTGAATCATGATGGGAATTGTGTTTTGAAAGGTTGTAAATCTGTTGACAACTATTATACTTTGATTCAAATAAAAACATGTCATAATGTTACTATTAATAACACTAATTTATGACATGAAAGACTTGGGCGCTTAAACTTTAAAACTTTGAAAAGAATTAAAGTGCAAGTCTTGTTCATGGTTTGCCAAAACTTGACAGTCAGTCACCTGTTGTGTGTGGACCATGTCAATATGGAAAATAGTTGAAGACTACACACAAAGTGATCCAAAGCATCACAACAACAATTGTTTTAGGACTGTTACACATGGATCTTATGAGTCCAGTGCAAGTCGAAAGCATTGCAGGTAAACGTTATATTCTTGTGTGTGTGGATGATTTTCCAGATTTACTTGGGTTGATTTCTTGAAAGAAAAATCAGACATTTTTAATGCTTTTAAAAATTTGTGTGTCAAACTCAAGGTTGAAAAAAATTGCAATATCCAAAAAATAGTGCAAATTCGGAGTGATTATGGAAAATAATTTGAAAACACTATTTTTGCTAACATTAGTAAATTACATAGGATTGCACATGAATTTTCTGCTCCTAAAATACCAAAACAAAATGGTGTTGTAGAGAGAAAGAACCATACCTTGCAGGAAATGGCCAGAGTCATGTTAAATAGCAAGAAGCTGTCCAAAAGACTATGGGCTGAAGCGATAAACATTGCTTGTTGCACAATTAATTGTGTCTATCTTCAGCCATGTATGGAAAGGACTCCTTATGAGATTTAGAAAGGTAAGAAACCTAACCTTGGTCATTTTCATGTCTTTGGATATGCTTGTTACATCTTAAGTGATAGAGAGCATCTTGGCAAATTTGATTCTAAGAGTGACACTGGGGTCTTTCTTGACTATTCTAATAACAGTAGAGCTTATCGTGTATACAACATGAGAACTCAAACTATTATGGAATCGGCCAATATTGTTATTGATTTTGTAGAATTCTCAAAAGAGATAGAGATTAACAACTTTACTTATGAAGCTATACAGAGATCTAATCAGACTGTTGCAAAAATGCCCGATCTTGTTGCATCATCCACTCCTAATGTTGTAATAAATTCCTTGTAGGAACAAGCAGAAACATCAATCAAAATAAATTTTTTATTTATTGACTAATCCAATTCAAAAAGAACCATCAACAAGAGTCAAGAAATGTAATGCCCAAGATTCTCACATGCATAATAGGCCAATAATAAACATGTTCATATTGCATAATAGACATATCAAGTGACTAGAATCAACTTTACAGTAAATTTCTCATTCTTTATTGTTAAATACTTTCAATATGTGTTATTGTACTAATATTTGTCGAAGTGTTCCCATGCAGTGTAAAGGCTCATTACCCTCAGAGAGAGAGAGCTAGGTGTGTGAGAAGAACAAAGAATATATATTCATGAATACAATACAATGTGCTCATGCATTAAAATCAAGTTTGATGATAACTAGGTAAAATTGTAGTTTTTCGGTAAAGTGAATTTTCACGCTTTTTGGAACCAAATTCATTGTACATTTAACACATGATAGCTTTAATTTAATGTTTAGGACTCATTTTTAACATTTTTAAAAAAATATTCATTCCAGGTAAACACGAGATGACAGTCACTATACTGAACTGTGTTTAATTACACTAAGCTAGCTTAGATTTAGCTTAATCGCGTAATGTCATCTTTGTGCATTCTATGAATTGGGCAATTATACTATATTTGCATTATCAATTAGGGTCTAATGGACTTTCTTTTTATGTTTAATGATTGGTTATGGGGCTAGGTGCCATCAAATTAGAATAAGATTGGCCATATAGGATCATAAATCAAAGTATGACTAGATTTCACTTTCTAAGCTAGGTTTCACAATTTTGGTCTACACTTAAGTGTATAGGATTGACTAGCAACGTGTTTAGTATGCTAAGGATGTTTTAGAGCTTGACACATGGAAGGAAAAGATGTGAAATTCCCAAAATACCCCTTAGAACTTAAGTTATGCCATTTCTTAGTCATTAAGTATCACTTTTGGTCCAAATCTGGTCATTTTCTTCTCCTTTCTCTCCAGCCACGACCAGAAACTATCCCACTCATTTTCAGACTACTCTCAGCTCCCTTAACCACTTCCAAGAGTTTTCAAGTGGTAGAACTCAATTTGGAGCTCAAGAAAGCAAGATAGGTCTAAACTAGTCAAGGTAATTCTACTAGTTCTTCTTCCTAGGTTTTGTGTGGTTATTTCAATTCTCCACTTGATACTACTTAAGTAATGTTTCCTCTAGGTCCTCTTGAGTCCTAAGATAAATTTCAAAGCCTTATAAATCAGTTTTATGGAAGTAGAAGGCAAGAGCTTCAACAAAAGTTCAAACTAGTCAAGGTGAGTTTTTTTGTGGAATTTAGAATTGGTAATTTATTTCCATGGCTTTAGCTCTTTAATTAAAAATTTTATTTGATGAATTAAGGTCTAAGAAAACCTTATATATAGCTGGAAAAACAGAATTTAAGTGGAAGATTAAAGTTAGTCTTAAAGCCCCAAAGTTTGCTACTTGTGGATTCAAGTGTTTTCAAGTGTTCCATTGTTAGAATAAGCTCCCCATACTTGTAATCTGATTTTATAAAATTGAAATGTATATTTTGTTGATCCCATGATGTAAATATATTTGTTTCATTGCTGTTTGTGACAATAGAAAAGTGTAAAAGTGGTTTTAAACTTTGTTTAAAACGAAAGGAATTCAAGTATACCTAGGTTGCTCTAAATGAAACTCTTTGAGTTATATATGTGGGAATTGGCTTGTTGATTGTTATTACAGGTCTTAAACCATGCTTTTAATCATGTGGGGATGTCCTAAAAGTAGGGGAGGTGCTGTCCAAATATTTTTAGAACCAAGTGGTGCCATTTAGAAGCTAATGGACTAGTTTTTATGAAAGTAGATAACATTTTGGTTCGTTTTGTGATTAGGGTTCCTTCTTTAGTAAAAGCTGTGATTTGGTCTTCTACTTGTTTTCTTTAAGAATTTTACATTGTAGTAATAATGTTAGTAATGAAATTGACATCAGGTCTTCCACACACCTTGCCACAGAGGATACTGACCCTTTCCACTAACTTTTCTACCGGACACAAAGTAAGTGAAGATTTATTTTAAACTGCATCACAAGAACAATAGTAGATACAAGATGTTTTCCTACATGCTTATGTGTATTATTTCAATTATATGTTATTTATATTGTTGTTGCAAGGCGTATAGAAACATAAGCATGGCACGATCATTAAGCATGATTTTCAAAGAAATGAAGTTTTCCACACATTGGATTTAAAGTAGTACCATTGTACTAATTTTACGAGATATGTTTTAAGTACAGTGTTTAGTCTATCTACGTTGGGTAAGTATGGTTTGCACAGGCATCCATCCCGCATAGGTGGGCACGGCTTACCAGCTGCTGGGACTGAGCATTGTACTATGAGAATTATCAGGTGCATTACTTAGTCGGTCTGCGTTGGGTAGGTATGGTTCACATTGGCCATGTGTTTCCTTCCCGCAAAGGTGGGCACGGCCTACCGACTGCCGCGACTTGGTAATGTACTCAAGGGCCCTATAAAGAAATGTTTTCTAAGAAAAGTGCATCAAAATGAAAAGTTATGAAAGAAAGAGTATAATGGGAATTTCAATAAAGTTTATGCATGAAACATGTTCACGAGCATGCATGATCTTTACTTACTGAGCATTAGCTCATTTAGTTCCTGTGATGCAGGTGGGGATATTTTTGATGTATAGAGTTGCTAGTTGGCTAGCACGCTTTCTTATCGCCATGATCATACCGATGTAGACGAGCTTGACTTGTGGGCAGTGTTTTATTTGTATTTTGTTATTCTAGTGTGTTGTAAATATTACTACTAATGGCAAGATAAACAGATATGGAGTTTTAGTTGTATATTTTGTAAAGACACCTTCAAAAAGTAATGACACATAGTTTCTTTTGTTTTAGAGCTCGAAAAGTTTAAATTTGGCCCACCTTTTTGCAAAAACTAAAATATGGGTTATAAAAGAGTAATGCTTCCTAGTTTGACCTACATAGTCATATAGTTAAGCTAGGGGGGGTAACAAGAAAAAGCATCTGACAGACCTCGTCATAGGTAATATTGATGATAGCATGGTTACAAGAAGGAAGAGATATGTGATTTTGTGCAACATGTGTGTTTTACTTCCTTGATTGAACCAAAGAATGCAAAGGAAGCTTCATTGGATGAATTTTGGATGAAAGCTATGCAAGTAGAACTTGAACAGTTTTCTCGATATGATGTGTGGACACTTGTACCTTGACCTAATCATACAAATGTAATTGGTACCAAGTGGATTTTTAAAAATAAAACTGATGAATTTGGTAACATCATACAAAACAAAGCTAGTTTAGTAGCATAAGGGTACACACAAATCGAGGGAATTGATTTCGAAGAAACTTTCACACCTGTTGCTACAATAGAGTCAATCAGGTTGTTACTTGCAATAGCTTATGTGATAGGCTTCAAATTGTTTCAAATGTATATCAAATCTACCTTTTGGAATAAATTTTTTAAAGAAGAAGCTTATGTTGAACAACCAAAGGGATTTAAAGATCTACATTTGCCTAATCATATTTTCAAGTTGAAAAAGGTATTATATGGTTTGACACAAGCTCCTAGAGCTTCATATGAAAGATTAACAAATTTTTGGTTGAAAAAGGTTACAAAAGGGGAGGGGCTGATAAAACACTTTTCATCAAATAATTTAATTCTAGGATTATCATTGCTCAAATCTATATTGATAATATAGTATTTGGCTTGATTTTTGACTCTAAAGTGCAGGAATTTGTTGAACAAATACAGAAAGAATTCGAGATGAGTATAGTTGGAGATCTCACTTATTTTCTAGATTTACAGGTCAAATAACCTGAGGATGGTATTTTCATTTCTCAAGCCAAGTATGCCAAAAACCTTGTGTGCAAATTTGGGCTTTAAAAAGCTTAACATTTTCGAACCCCTATGAGCACAACACTGAAGTTAACAATAGATGAAAGTGGGGTAAGTGTTGATCCACATTGTATAGGAGCATGATAGGTAGTCTTTTTTACCTTACTGCTAGCATTCCTGACATATATATTACAATGTTAGTATTTTTGCAAGATGTCAGAGTAGTCCTAAGGAATCCTATATCACTACCGTTAAAAGAATCATTCAATATGTAAGTGGGACTTTCGAATAAGGGATTTGATATTCTAAGGATACTAACATAAATCTTGTAGGATATAGTGATGCAGATTGGGCAGGCAATGCAGATGACAAGAAGAGCACCAGTGGCGGTTGTTTTTACCTTGGAAACAACTTGATTTCTTGGCATAGTAAGAAACACAATTCAATTTCTCTATCCACTACTAAGACAGAATACATTGCTGTTGGAAGTTATTGTACACAACTTATCTGGATGAAACAGATACTAGCTGACTATGGCTTTGATTTAGATATTATGACTGTATTTTAATAATACAAGTGCTATTAATATCTCAAAAAACCCAGTACAACATTTTAGCATAAAGCATTTAAATATCCATCGTCATTTCATAAAGCAACTAGTTGAAAATAGAACAAACACTTTGGAATATGTTGAGACAGACAAACAAATTGCTGACATTCTCACCAAAGCCCTTGATTTTGTAAACTTTGATTCTTTTAGGTAAGCCTTGGGAATTTGTTTAGTTTAAAGTTTTATTGTATATTATTTAGCCAAAAATAATTTTTGTGAACTTAAAGTATTTTTGTGATAAAAAGATTTTAAAGAAAGAAATTGTTTTTTTGTTTTTGTTATAAGACAAGATTGTTTAATTATTTTAAATTGTTGATCTCTTAATTATTTTAAATTGTTGATCTCTTGACATTAAAATCTTTAAGTTTTTTTTTAGTCTTGATGAATTTTCTGGATTGATTCTTACCTAACCAACTATAACTTTTTTTTTGAGATCTAGCTTTGTTATAAGCCTCATGATCAGAAAAAGCTACCTACCCTGATGTGTGGAGCCATCCTTAAGTAATTTGGGACTCTGTATCACCAATATGTAGAGAATAATCTACCAAGTTAAAATGGCTACCTCAGAACTAGAGTGAAAGCTACTAATTATAGGTATGTAAAAAAAATGGCAATAAGTAAGAATAAAAATAAATAAATAAAAGAAAAATACTACCTCTTATGTGAAAAAACCTAAAAAACTATGTGATAATTAAAAAAAATGAGTTAGTCATTTAGTTTTTAATCCAGTTTATTCATCTTGATTTCTTAAATAAAAGAGATTTGTCTGTAAAAAAATTAACAATATATTATAATTATAGAATTTTTTCATTTTCAGGAACAAAAATAACATGTTTTTTTCTTTATTTTCTTTTTATCTAAATAACGCCTTAAGTGAACAAATTGATTTTGGCTAAAATTGAATCTTTTGTGTGTGGCATTTTTTATGTTTTCCTAAAAAAAAAATGGCTTGTTTTGGAAATTTTCTGCTGAAACGACTTTGTCTATTACAATATATTTTTATTTCCTTATTTTTCTTCATTTAGTTACTCAATCTTACCAGGAAATCACTCAAATTGATTTAAAATCTCTAATTTTTTGATTTGGTGGAAATCTGGTCTTTAAATGTCATTGGGTGATTTGTTTAACTTAATCTCTCTCATAATCTCTCCACCATTTTCTCTCTCAGCCATTTTCTCTTCTCCCACGACCATTCTATCTTCTTGTTCATTCTTTGTGCAGCAAGATTTGTCACAACAATGGTGAAAACTAGAGACATTGTCACTCTCAACAAGAAATGTGGGTCCTCCTCCGCCGTGAAGACCACTCCAATGAAGAAGTTGAACTCACCTAGTTCGAGAAAATCGAAAGCAGAGGCTTCAAAGCCTCCATCTCCATCACCTGCAATGCTGGCACCATTTGTTAAGCTCAAGCTAGAGGTTGAAGCCGATTCAATCCCTGAGTTTTGTGATTGATTTTGCCTAGTAGATGCAAAGATGGGAGATTGTTAGGTCCACAATATTGACCTATATTGGCAAACAAATTAGCAAAAATAATAAATTCAAGTTGTTGTGAAAAAACCTAACAAGTTGTTACAACAGGTCTACTGATGTTATAAAACACTTGTTATAACAAAATTACAGGATCGCTCACAATAGACGTGTGTAGGCAAAAATCCATTTTTGAAAACTTTTTGTTCTTGCATCCTTTGACCAAATTTTCCTTATTAAATATTTTTAGAAGGATAATATGTATTATTGCTAATGAATTTTTGTGACTAAACTGGCCTAATTGATTGAGATATTTTATCTCAATTTATCTTTGATTAAGTTTCCATTTTTAGCTTGATTCTTACTCATTATTACCTCAAATCTTAGTTAATGATTATTGAGAAGTACATTTGTGACATCCAACTCCTCACATAATTAAGAGAGCCAATAATAAACATGTTCTAATTGCATATTAGGCATCTAGAAGTCATTAATACTAGTTTCATAAAAATATGCTCATTCCTTATGTTATGTGCATTTACATACATGCTATTACACTAAAGATTGTCAAAGTGTTCCGATGCAGAGTAAAGGTTCAATACCCTCAGAGGGAGAGCTCGGTGTGCTAAAAGAACAAAGAATATAACTATGAAACTAATACTATGTTTGCATTTTTAATTAGAGTCTAATTCACTTTCTTTTTATGTTTCATAATTGGTTAAGGGGCTAGGTTGCACCAAATTACAATAACATTGGCCATATAGGATCATAAGTCAAAGTATGACTAGTTTTCACTTTCTAAGGTAGGATTC
>JXTB01000001.1:292247-307603 GCA_002914805.1 Parasponia andersonii | reverse complement strand
GGTATAAAACGAAGGTAACTAAGACCCTACCTCAACAGAATAGCGACACCACGCTATCAGGTCCTTAAAGTGTCGTTGACGATCGCCCGGAGGGTCGAGAACTAATTCCAAGCCCTCGATCGTCCTCGTGCGAAAAATCAACTTTCTCACCGGAGCTTCAATTCCACAAACGGACTTCTTCACTGAATTTCTAGCACCCAAAATAGCTAGGTTAGACATATAATTTGTCCAATTCGGGTCCGGGTCCACACCGGACAGGTGACACGCAAAACGAGACAAAATCTCGACCGTCCGATCTCGATTTTTATGCCGATCACCAAACTACACAATATATATATCAAACTTCTCCATTTTCTGAGTACATTCCAAAAATATAATCAAAAACACAATCCAATGGCCGGATCGAAAACTAAAATTCAAAAACTCAAAATACTCAAAAATGGTAATTTTTGATCAGGACAGTATGAGGTTGAGATATATATACCTTGATGATCCTTGCGACGATACGAATCCAACGGGACCGGTTTGAGGCCGAAAGGTTGCCAGAATCGTCGCCGGTGGCTGAATTTCCGAAATGGGTCCAATTGGCTTTAATGGCTTTTTCCGGCGAACCGGTGGCCGGCGGCGAGCAGCGACAGGCAGCGGAGCTTCGTGGCAGCGAGGCGAGGCGACGCTGGTCGGTGGGCGGCCTGGACGGCGGCAGGCGGCGGTTCTGCGGAGGCTCGGCCGAGAGGGAGAAGAGAGGAGAGAGAAAGAGAGGTTTCGGGGGAGGGAGGAAAGAGAAGAGAGAGAGAGAGGAAAGAAGATGTGCACGTGGCCCATCCTTATAGGGCTGTGCAATTTTTCAGAAATTGCACATAAGTCCCCAAAATTTCAAATCTCTATCAATCTAGTCCTCTAAAATTTGCAATTTAGTCCATCAGAACAAAACTTTTGCAAATTAGTCCCCACAATATTTTATCCGGAAAATTGGTAAAATATCCAAATTACCCTCGAAAATTCCGGGTTTTTACACCTATGACAACAATAGTTGTTCTATATGGACGACAGATCTCTTAAATTTACAACAACTGACAGCTCTGGTATAACTCTCAACATTCGGCTTGCAGCTTCCGAGTTTCAGGAGCATGAAAATAGCAAGGGGAGAAGGACCATCCTTGTCCAACTTCGTAGGTTCTTTGTTAGACTTCTCTTTCACTTAAATGTCATTATGCTAATCTCTCATGTACTCTTTGCACTTTCTTTTTCTTTTACAGAAGCTAGCAACTTCAGGAAGTCTACGAAGCTCTATGTTGTCCTTGTGGGAACTATAGCAGCTGCTATTCTCATCTTATTCATTGCTTGTTATGTCTATTATCGGAGAAAGAAAAAACTGATCAACGGACGTGGTAATACTAATTGTTCTGCAAATCATCGCGCACACATACGATTTCTGACGCAAAATAAAAGTATATTGGATTTCTTCTAGTTAAGAACAAGTGACTGACTTCGAGTGGTCCTGAAACCAGTTAAGAGGGGAAACGGTTGACTAAATGGGGCAGTACGCTTATATGACACTGAGAGGCAAATTGCAGAATTTATGCGGTTGGGCCAATTTAGACTAGACGAAAAAGAAGGAATAGATGTGCCCTCTGTTGTTTTTTAAAACATGCTAGCAGCAACAGAAGACTTTTCAGAAGCAAACAAACTTGGACAAGGAGGATTTGGCCCTGTTCATTCACAAGACTCAATTTTCAGCAAGTTTCTGATTGATTGACATGGTTTACGTTTGAGTACAGCTCTTGTTCAGGGTGTCAAGAAATTGCTATAAAAAGTCTCTTTAGTGGTTCAGAACAAGGCTTAGAAGAATTTAAGAATGAAGTACCGTTGATTGCCAAACTTCAGCGTCGGAATCTTGTTAGACTTTTAGGCTATTATGTTGAAGGAGAAGAAAAAATGTTGCTATATGAATACATGCCCAATAAAAGCTTAGACTCGTTTATATTGGTAAGTTTACCAATCTGAGTTTAATCAAATTTTCAATTCCATGAGAATGTATTATCTTAATCTGGAAGGAGCTTAAGATGGAATCTAAAATGTGAATCTTGCAATATCGAACGTTATGCATGTTGCTGAATTGGGAGTTACGATTTGATATCATATTGGGATTCGCTAGAGGTCTTCTTTACCTTCACCATGATTTAAGGTTAAGAATCATCCATAGAGATTTGAAGGCAAGCAATGTTCTACTCAATGAAAAGATGGACCCCAAAATTTCGGACTTCGGCTTAGCTAGGTTTTTGGGAGGCAAACAAACGGAGGCAAGCATAACAAGAGTAGTTGGAATATAATAAGTTTTTAAAAAATTCTTAACTAACTGTGTTTGTTTGAATTTTATGCTGGAACACTCAATTACTTAATTACATCCTACTAATCATCCAGCGAACTGTTCTTACGCACAATGGATATATGTCTCCAGCGTATGCATTAGATGGGTTTTTCTCAATCAAATCCGACGTTTTCAGTTTTGGTATTATGGCACTTGAGATTATAATTGGAAAAAAACACTGGATTTTACCAATCAGAAGTAGCATTGAGCCTTCTAGGATATGTAAGTGTGCTAAGTTTGCATTTTCCACATTCAAATTTGCTCCATTTGCTGAAAAATTACAAAGATCTTGTGGGGGTCATTTTGATCGAGTTTTTTTTGGTCTTGTAAAATAATTCCAGGCATGGAAAATGTGGAAAGAAAACAAGGCATTGGATCTAATGGATGTCTCCTTAAGCGAGACTTGCAATGCAAATGAATTCCTGAGATGTGTAAATGTAGGACTACTGTGCGTACAAGAGGACCCAAGTGACCGTCCCACCATGTCAAACGTGGTCCTCATGATTGGGAGTGAAACTGCGAGTCTTCCGAGTCCTAAGCAACCAGCCTTCGTTGCAAGAAGATCTCTTTCTAGCTCAGGCTCTTCTAGTAAACCATTATCCGTTAACGGGTTAACATCTACCTTAGAGCAAGGCCGATAAGTATAATAATGAAAGTCACGTGCTCTTATGAGCTTTGTTTGCTAGCTCTAATTAGTAAAATTATTTCTTCTTTCAATTAAAGTTGCAATTTTTTATATTTATCTTCTAATCAGTTGGTTGAGTCTGATACATAGACAAAAATAAAATAAATCTAGCGATTGATCATGATGCATTTGTAATTTTAAACTTCTCTATCCAAGTCAAAAAAAGAGAGGCAAGTTTATACTTTTCTAGCATGGAACTTCCTACTCCTCAAGTAGTGTTCGGTCATGTAAATATTTAAAACTCACAAGCACAACAACAAATTATTCAATGGGTTTCCCCTTCTCTCTCTGAAAAAAAAAAAAAAAAAGGTTAATGGTAATAATAATAAATAAATAAACAAATCAGAAAAGAAAAGTAAGCACTAAGCAGGTACAAGTATTATAAATAATGGGCTTAGATTGACTTTTGATTGTAAACGGGTTCGAATAAGAAAAGAAAAGTAAGCACTAAGCAGGTACATGTATTATAAAGAAAGGGCTTAAATTGACTTTTGACTGTAAACAGGTTTTAATTTGTTGAATATTTCGGCTTGAGAAATCCATATCCATGCATTCTTGGAAAAAAAAAAAAAAAAGTTTAAGCACTAAGCAGGTACATGCATTATAAAGAACGACCTTAGATTGACTTTGACTGTGAACAGGTTTTTGTTGAATATTTCGGCTTGAGAAACTTGACTTCACCGTCTTGGCATCCAAAGAACTTAATCCATGCATTCTTTTAAATTTTTAATTTTACCCCACTTGAAAACTTTTACTTATAAAATTACGTCATTCAAATTCTAGAATTTAGGGGAAACGAAGTATTGACATTTAATTTTTTCTTTCGACTTAATCATAAAATGCCACTGAAATTGTGAAATCCTTGGTTTTTAATCAAGGGTATTTTTGTTCTTTCATAAAAATTGGGAATTTAAAGTAAATAAAAATGGCTGAAATTATATTTAAAATTGAAAGAGGGATCAAAGTGGAAAAATTTGTTGAAGTCAGGGTCAAATTCAGATTTCCAAGGACCAAATTGGAAAGAGAATTCGAAATGTGGGGTAAAAAGGTAATTTTAAGAAGATGAGTCATCACCCCCTAATTGCCAAGTGTAACAAAACCCCGAAATAATTCTGAAATCCCTAAAATTTCCCCATTTCCTCTCTTCTCCCTCACATGAACCAGCCTAGCTGCAAACTCAACTTTGCAGCCCTACCTTGCCACCACCGACGTCCCTCCTGCCACTAGCTCCAGCCGGACCTGTAGCTTGCTGATAGGCAAACCAGCATCGGCCTCCTTCGCCAGTGGTCACGGTTGTTTTCTGGTATTTCATCACCCTTGATCACCACCCACCGCCGTGAACACCAAGCTCGGCCTCCCTTGAGTCTATCCCAGCCCTCCACTGCCACTAATTTCCACTAAAAGAGCTTCGGTAAGTATTTGAATCTTTTTGTGTCATTTTCGTAACAAAAAGTGGTATTTGTATAATTATTTTTCTGAGGTTCAAGCATTGTTCTTGAAATCTTATGGGATAAATGTATGGTTTAAGACATGATGAAGAATGGTTATTTTGTGTGGAATGGATGAACGGACTAAGAGAAAATCAAATATGGTTTAGAAATTGACATTTTTGTTACTTTTGAATTAGTTCCTATTAAAGACCGAATTTAGGCTTGGGGCCTCGAAACTAAAACCGTACTTCAAAATTGGACTAAATGAGGTTGAGAGACGAGTTTTGACATATAGCATCGATAGGTTTCGAAGTGGCATGAAATCCGAGACGCGAGGCTTGGAATTTCTCCTCGTTTTGCATACCATGAGCTGGGTTTTGGCCCAGAGCTGAAATTAATCGAGTTATATGTCTAACCTAATTATATTGGATGCTAGGAATTCAGTGGTCACATTTGTTTCTCAATTTGAAGCTTCGTTTGGAAAGTTACTCCTCAAAATGATCTCATGGGATCCCGAAACTACCTCTCGAACGACCGGGTGACCAATAGAAGAATCTACGGGTACCGATAGCGTAGCCTAGAAATCAAGGTAAGGTAAGGGTTCAATTACCAAGTTTTATGCTTATTTGGTTTTAAAATATGTATTATAACTTATTCCTTAAAATTGTTGATTTTCATAGATTCTATTAATTTGATTAGATATTTAGTGAACTTGTGAACTGTTGAGATATATTGGATTGTTATAGGATTAGGTTGTATACTTATTACGCAGATTTAAAATTTCAGTTTTGGGAAAATACAGTCGTTATACTGCCCGATTTTCGGTAAATTCCATAATAATGCCAAATGAGTTTTAAAATATGATTGTTTTGATACACTTAATGCATTGTTATTATATACTTTATGACATATTATACCTATCATAGGATCACACACTTGAGTTTTATTTTTGCGTCATGGTGTTTAGATCACTGGCAAGTTGCTATAGCGCTAGGTGAGAGACCTAGGCCCCTATGCAGGATTTGTTGACATACCTCTGGGTAGTGTAAGGACACTGGGTACCTCTAATAACGAAGCATTATAGGACCGTAATGGGAGGATGAGAGCTTATTCATACACTTATTTGATTTACGATATGTACAACATTATGACTTTGGTTTTAGTTTTGAATACATGATTACTCTTGATCTTAATTATTT
The DNA here is from genome assembly GCA_002914805.1 of Parasponia andersonii. Classification (NCBI taxonomy): domain Eukaryota; kingdom Viridiplantae; phylum Streptophyta; class Magnoliopsida; order Rosales; family Cannabaceae; genus Trema; species Trema andersonii. The sequence goes on along the minus strand of JXTB01000001.1, from coordinate 301,921 downwards.
TGTGAACTTGGTTTATAAATAGATTTTGAAAAGGTATTAACTATGCAGGTTTGAAAAGTTGCATCCATTCCAAAACGATAATTGAATTCCTATTGAGTATATGAATACTAACCCTCTTATCATTTTCCCTCTGAGGTGGTATACAGTGGAACTTGGGCAACTCCAAAGCGGAGTGACTAAGAAAGGAAGATTGTTCCTAGTTTAGTAGTTGGTAACTACTTAGCAACTCTTATTTTGGATTCATAATAACACTTTATGGCTCATACTTTAGATTAGATTGTATTACCTATTATGCCTACTTGCGATGATGATGGTGATACATATGTATGTTTTATGAATATTATTAACAGTTTATGTATAATGGTGATCACAAAACTGTTGGAATTTACAATTTGGATTATTTTTATGAACTTTTACAGAAGTTGTCGTTTTTCTAAAAAATCTAACTTTCTAAAATTTTCTAAAACAACTTATGAATTTGCACTTATGTAATTTTCCTTCTGCCACTGGCCCGGGATTTGGGTCGTGACAGAAATATAGTTTATTTGTTTTTTTTTAAAACTATTTCATTGTAGTTTCCAAAGTTTAAGTATCAAAACAGGTTCAATGTTCTTAAACAGAACAATAATTGTGATATTCCCAATCAAAAATAATTAGAGTAATAATAAAAAAAGAGACATATACAATTAGAGTAATAATAAAAAAAGAGACATATACAAAGATGGATATAATATTTCTCATTAGTACTTCAATATTTTAGACATCAGATTAAATTGATATGTGTTAAATTTGGGGTTCACATCTTTTTACAAAAATGCCTCTCTACAAATAATTAGGATACCACAAAGACGCCTTTATATTTTTCTTTGCTACTTTTTGTTATGAAAATTTGCGAGCGCACAAAATCGTAATAAGTAATATAGTAGTAAGTATCGAGTATCGTTATATGAAGACAGTAGATTTACTAAGTACCGAAATTATCGTTAACCCTAATTTTATTTGAATATAATTAAAGAAAAATTAAATTAAATTAAAACTAAAATAAACTAAAAGCAATAAAAGTAAATGAGAACGAAAATTAAAAGCAAAAAATAAAACAAGATGTAAACTAATGAAATTAAACCTAGGGTTTCCGATTTCACCATAACTAATTCACTCCAAAAATTCTCTATCTCATTAGCCCTAAATTATTCCCTAAGTTGATAGTCGAGATTCCCTAATATATTTACTATTCTCTCCCGAGTTCAAACAAAGATACCCTTAATTACTAATTCACTATATTCCTATGTGAATTAAACTAATTAAGAGCTTATTAAAATCTATAGAAACTCATATAGCGACTACACAAACTATATAAATATATTCCTATTTAACATGTAATTTATAGTTTTCAATTTAACGAACTAGACACATATATCTCTTTTCGGTTTCATTATAATTAACGAATCATTTATTTAGTGGCCAATTGAATAAAATCATTAAGAACAGAATTAAAAAATCAACTACGAAAAATAATTAATAGACTAAATTAAAAAAAAATTATAAAGCATCATAGTTAATCTTATCCCATAGTCATTTTATTGCTTATGCGAGTGAATTCACGGTTTTTCAAGACTATTATGATTGATGGAGTGTGCGTGGCATTTTCCAATTTTTTTCTCCTTCCCGTTTCCATCTACTTTTACGAAATCTGGTATTAGGCATGGGATCCAGTGTAGCAAAATTAGTAAGTTCATCACCAAAACTATTGTTGATTGGCAAATAGAAGAAATTGACTTTTGGCGCTGACGTGGCGATGTTTGGTTAGAGTTCCAAATTGGGTGTATAGAGCATTGGTGCATAGGATCAGACCAAGAAGAGAGAGCCAACACACTGACACCATGCGAGACCCAGCTATCCCCTGCTCCAGCTTCACGCCTTTGTCCACGCGTGCATCTCACGCGCCCCATGAGTTGTCCAAGAACTTGATCAAACGACTAGAAATGGCGAGTGCTGGTATTAGGCATGGGATCCGGTGTAGCAAAATTGGATAAGCTCATTACTAAAACTACTGTTGATTGGCAAATAGAAGAAATTGATTTTTGGCGCTGACGTGGCGATGTTTGGTTGGAGGTCAAAATTGAGTGTGGAGAGTATTGGTGCATAGGATCAGACCAAGGAGAGAGAGCCAACCCACTGACACCGTGTGAGACCCAGCTATCCCCTGCTCCAGCTACACGCCTCTGTCCACTCGTGCATCTCATGCACCCCATGAGTTGTCCAAGAACTTGATCGAATGACTGGAAATGGCGAGTGCTGTATTAGGCATGGGATCAGGTGTAGCAAAATTGGATAAGCTCATCACCAAAACTATTGTTGATTGGTGAATAGAAGAAATTGATTTTTGGCGCTGACATGGCGATGGTTGGTTAGAGCTTAAAATTGGGTGTATAGAGTATTGGTGCATTGGATCAGACCGAGGAGAGAGAGCCAACCCACTGACACCGTGCGAGACCCAGCTATCCCCTGCTCTAGTTACACGCCTCTGTCCACACGTGTATCTCACGCGCACCATGAGTTGTCCAAGAACTTGATCGAATGACTGGAAATGGCGAGTGCTGATATTAGGCATGGGATCCAGTGTAGCAAAATTGGATAGGCTCATCACCAAAACTATTGTTGATTGGCAAATAGAAGAAATTGATTTTTGGCACTGATGTGGCAATGTTTGGTTGGAGCTCAAAATTGGGTGTACAGAGTATTTATGCAGAGAATCAAACCGAGGAGAGAGAGCCAACCCACTGACACAGTGAGAGACTAGGAATGGCAATGGGGCGGATCGGGGACGGTTTTTAAATTATCATCCTCATCCCCGCATGTTAACTACAATACCATACCCGCCCCATTATTCATTTTTTCGGAGACGGGTACGGTGCGGGGATTAACCAAAGGGTAACGGGGAAAACCATGGTTAACCGTTACCCATTATAATGCTAATGAAAAAAAAAAAAAAACAAAAAGTGATACTATGTAACAAAAATTTTGTTTTTCGTAATTGGCTTAACACAAAAATAGAAATAATGTACTACATAATCTCAAATTCTAAAAGTTTAATATATAAGAACATGTCTCAAAATTCATTAATCAAAATACAAAGCCAATAAAAAGTCTTTAACATTATATAGTAGCATAACGGCTAAATTGACAAAGTTCAAATAAAAACACAAATGACATATGTGATCTCCATCACCATGTTGAGTTATGATCTCTTGATTTTTCTTCAGCCCTAAGCGTTTAGTCCAGATCATTGTTGCATGGATCCTAAAGAATAAAGATTAAGCAACTTAAAATTTAATTCAACATGTTATACTAAGCAATAAGCATAAACAATAAATTATAGATCATTTACCTCTTCACCAAAGTGATCTTGATCTTGTGGAAAACTTGAGCGCCCACCTGGTAAAAGGTTGAATAAAATGATCATACAATGGTTTAAAAAAAAAAAGGAAAGTAACTTTAATAGAGAAATTGTATAAATGTTTACCTTGTTTTCTGTTTAAAATCCAATCTTGAGTACAAATCAAAGCCTCCAAAGTTTTTGGATGAAGTCTACTATGATGTGGACCAACAACTCTACCATCAGTAGTGAAAGTGGATTCAGAAGCAACAGTCGTCACAGGAATGACCAAAATATCTCTAGTAATTGTTTGCAAAATAGGATACTTGATTCCATTTGTCTTCCACCATGCCAGTATGTCAAACTCAGAATTCCTTGGTAAGACAGGCTCCTCCAAATACTTATCTAGCTCTAACTTATAATTGTCTTGAGTGGTAGTATTACTAACAAATAGATCATAGTCTTGCAAAGGATCCACATATGTATCATAAGCAACATTTGGCTGAGAAGCTTGAACAAAAGTATTTGAAAAGCTTTGTTCATCTTGACTAAATGTCAATTGATACTCTTTCACAAACTCATAGGTAATGTTACGAACTCTAACAATTTGTAATGAAGACTCGATTCCATAAATCCGAGGAAAGTAATATTCGATCAACTTCTTCTTATACCTTGGATCTAAAACAGTTGCAACAGCCATTAAACCATGAATTGCATCCCAATACTTTAAAAACTTTTCATTCATTCTTTTTTCCATTTCCTTGATATAGTCACAGCTTGATGTGAGCCACTCATCAATTGACATTTTAATTTCACAAACCTTAGGAAAGTAAATATTTGCTCTTGGATATTTAGATCCAGAAAACAATTCTGTCACATGATAAAATAATTTTAATTTTTCGGAAATATCTTTTGCCAAAACCCAATCTTCATCAAGAGGCAAAGATTTATAGGCTGATTCTCGTAGTTTCAAACGAGCAAAACAATCCTTGTAAATGAATGCAATGCTAAGCATTAAATACGTCGAATTCCGCTTAGTCAAGCAATCAAGTGATAATACCTTAGTGCATGGAATGTTTAGTTGACGAGCAGTTTCTTGGAACTTTTCCAACCTCTTTGGTATGGCTGTCCAATAAGCTACACTAGTGCGGATACTCTCGATACTAGCATCAAATAAAGACAACCCATCCTTCACTATTAAGTTCAAGATATGTGCACAGCAACGCATGTGAAATAATTTTCCACCCAACAAGAGAGAACTCTTGAGTAACTTCTCTTTCATTTGAGGAATGACAGCATCATTAGTTGTACAATTGTCTACGGTTAGAGTGGACAATTTATGATCGACATTCCAATCCAATAAGTACTCAACCAATACTTTAGAAATTGTTTCAGCATTGTGTGGGCATGACACATAGATAAACCTAAGACATTAGACATATATATATACATATAAGCAATTTGTTATAAAATAATGAAATATATATTTAACTTTCTATATCAAAATACATAAAATAAAAGTTACACAAAAATAAATTAAATGTTGTACCTCATAATTCGACTTTGTAAAATCTAAGAGTTATCAATCCAATGCGCTGTCACAGTCATATATCCTCTTTTTTGGTTGGAGGCAGTCCACATGTCTGTAGTAATAGAAATCCTACTACGATTATTTTGCAACAGAAACATTATCTTTTCCTTCTCAGTTTCATATTTTTTTAGGATATCAGCTCTAATGGTATTATGAGAGACTACCTTAAACAATGGTTGAAGACTATTTGAGTAGTCTCTGAACCCCTCATGCTCAACCATTGAAAGAGGATACTCATGGAGGATTATCATGTTTCCTAGCATTTCTCTTGAAACTTCAGGATCAAAATTATAACTCTCAAGTACAACTTTTCCACTATCATTCTTCTTATTAGGATTTAACATTGGTCGCCTGATATCTCTTTATCTCTGTAAAGGGCATCTCTTCAAGTGCTCATGCAAGTGTGTTGTCCCATTCTTAGGTTCTGCTCCTAATTTCTTTTGACAATGGTTGCAAATGGCCTTCATTGCTCCAACAATTTTTTGTTTCTGGAAATGTTTCCATACAATTGATTGATTCTTCTTTCTTGGAACCTCTTTCATAGATGTATTTGTAGGACTTTCAAGTTCAGCTTGACTAAGTAGTGTTGGTAATGGTGCACTTCCATTTAACTCAGTACCATTGGCTTCTTTGCTTTGTTTTTCACCTTCAATATCAAGATTCACTAATGGATTATTACTTCCGGATTCCATCTCTTGCTGGGAAGACATATCAACTTAGTAAAAATATCCTGCAATAATAATAATACTTTGGTTCAATTTTGGAAGATATTTAAACACAACAAAAAAAAACATAATAACGAGAAAAAACATAATAACGAGAAAAAACATAATATCTAGAATATAAACTCATCAAGAATTCAATATATATATATATATGTGTAAGATCTTAAAGAGTTTGTGATGAGGATACTTATGTGCTTCTTTTGTTTGAGCGGTGCATATTTTGCTCTCTTTCTTTCTTAGGGGAGAAAAGAATAAACAGAAAGATAAATAAGCTTTTGTAATTTAAAAGGTACTCTGTATAAACATAATTGAAAAGAAAAGAACGATATATGTTTTTCAATTTTTTTCTGACAAAATAAAATATTAGGTTCTCTTGGTTTAAATATTACTCATAATAATATTTGAGTTCAGATTTAATTAGCATATATTTAAACACAAATATATATATATATCATATTAAAAAAGATCACAAATCCATCAAGAAATATATAGACTTCTAATTATCCTCAACAAAGAAATCAAAACAAACCCAATCTAAAAGCCTAAGATTTAAATGAGGTAAAAATATTTTAAAAAATAGCAAAAATAATCACATAAACTAGGAAGGAAAAGTAATAAACATTACCGGAGAATAATGGCTAGTGAGCAACAGCAAAAAGCTTCATCGAATCACCATTTTATGGAAGCCTTTGTTGGTAAAAAGGAAAGTAAAGGTTAGAATTAGAAAATACAAAAGAAATAGTGTATATATAGATGAGTAAACAACAATTTATGATCTATCATTTGGTATTTTTTCAGAAAAAAGGCTTTTGGACTTCTATCTAATCACTAATCAGATGTGAAGTTTAAGAAAGAAATCATTAAAGACTAACAGACCATTTTGAAAGAATAAGAAAGAATCATGCAACCTTTAATATTCCAAGAAGATAATCTATGAATTCTTTTTAAAAATATATGATACGAATATCTAAAAAAATATACAAAATTCATTAAAGACTGTGTTGAATGAATAAGATTAATTGTACAACCTTTAATATTCCAGGCTGGTAATATATGAAATTATTTTTTTACAAAAATATAGGACTTATATAGCTAAAAAAATATATTAAAATTTATTATAGGTATATATATCGACGCAGGTACGGGGCGGATTACGCTAATACCGTATCTGCACCATACCCGTATTTAGGCGGGGCGGTTATTCCCCGCTCCGATCGTTTTCCCCATTTAAACGGTTTTTCCTCTATCCGTTAGGATCGGATAACCACGGATACCCATAACCGTGGATTATATTACCATCCCTATGCGAGACCCAACTATCCCCTGCTCCAGCTACGCACCCCTGTCCACGTGTGCATCTCACGTGCCCTATGAGTTGTCCAAGAACTTGATCGAACGACTAGAAATGGCGAGTGCACTCTTATTCCGTACTCGCGCACTTAGACTTCTTTTAATAAGACTTGTTTTCTTTTGTTTTTTTATAATTAAAATCAAATCAAAAACGTAATCCTATATCAAAATAACTCTACTAAATTAAATACCTAAATAAAACAAAACTAATTTTAAATAATTAAATACCTAATCCAATACAAAATAACTTAAATCAAAAACTATAAATATAATAAAAATCTAATTCAAATTAAATTAACTTAAAATAATTAAATTAAAATACCTAAACCTAACAAAATAACATAAAATTAAATAAAACTAAATCTAAACCAAAATAAAATATAAATTAAAATTACTCATAGACACACATTTTTAATTAAGTAAAAGAGTACAAATAACTCTATTTTTATAGAGTTATCACACCTCCAAACTTGAATCTTTGCTAGTCCTTGAGTAAAAGAAAGAAAGAACTAAAGCTAAACAAAAATTTAAAATGCCTAACTATAAGCCAACCATGATCCAATTCGACTTTCAAAACTTGCCTAAAAGATTTCACAGATTATAAAACTCAAGGAAAAAAATCCGAACACTATAAAAGTATAGAATTTCAACTCAAATACCAATTTGATTTTACTATAGATTCCTTAAGTGTGTATATGTAAATAAATAATTACATTTAATCATTTACAACTCGGATTAGTTTATACGAACAAGTAAGTTATAATAAATCTCTAGGTTGTAATATATAAACTCTATAGACCTACTTTTCATACCGCTCTCCACTAATGTAGACTAACACTGCACCAAAGATCATTAGGACTTTATTATGCTTGTCATCTATGACTAAGATAACAAGTAGGATAATTGATATTTTTTTTGTGGCTCAAATTACCTTAAGCATATAACTTATTTTTGTATCTTTTTACAATGTAACTTAATACTTTGTAAATACAACCCCTAAATTTATTTTTCATTTTATTCTTTAACTCCATATTTATTCATTGAAGCACTATACCCCAAGCTTATGATTTTCCAATTTTTTTCAACTCAACCTTTTTTCTCTTTATTTATTTATTTTTTTTTTGCACAAGGGTATAATACTTGGTAAAGTACTTTCTCCTTTTTTTTTTCTTTGTATGCCTTCACAAGATTTTTCTCAATACCACCTTTCCTCCCAAATTATCACATAACTTAAAATATTTTTAACAAAGATCGCATGTGCTATTAGGTGTAAGGTAAAATATTAGAAATAGTTTAAAGTTAGGCTAAAAATATAGGTATCAAAGAAAAGGTCAAATTAGGCTCAATGAGGTGAACTAAGGATATAAGTGTTAAGGGTAGGCTTGAAAGGCTCAAACGATCCAAAGATGACCTAAATCATATCCTAATGCAATGCAGTCTAAGATTTCGCCTCAAGTAGTAATCAAACAGGTTCTAGAGTTTATTAATGAGATAATCCACATAAACTTTCTTCAAATAAGTAAAACAATTAAATGCAACCATTTATATGCACAAAATTATTCAAAGAATCATAAGCAAAATCAAAATAACACAGAATCAAGGACACAGATAAAAATAGCATTCATCATTTTCTAAAGAACTTTATATTGGGAATATGCCCTAGAAAGTAGTTTCTTCGTTAGACATTTTGAACAATATTTATTAAATTGTTGTCTATTTGTTGTTAATAAATTCTGTATTATGTCTGAATTATATATATGTGATGTTTATGTTTTTTATTATGCAAACGTATAAAAGTTTCCATGACTAATAATGAGTAATAAAGAATTATTCGTGTGAAGTGTTCACATATGGGAGACTAAATTCTTTATTTCATTATGTCTAAATAAAAGGTTCACATTTTGCAAATAAAAATGGAATACTTTATTTTGCCAAAGAATGTAGTGTTGTATATTTCAATGGGACTGATGAAGTCTCCAATCATCGAAGTGTTTGTCTTCGGATAGAAATACTAGTACGTTATAAGAAAGATGTAAATGCATTGAACTAGACCAAGTGAAAATAGAACTTAAGGTTAAGTGTCGTAACTCAATATTCTATCTTCCACTAATCTAGTACTATTGCAATATTACCTTAATCCCAGTGATTGCCCAGACTTGCTTTCACGAATTTTATCTTTTTGACTTACTAAAGGACTAGTTTCAATTATATAGTTTGAACTCTGGTATCTTGGTAAATAAGATTTGTGAATTGACGAGAATGCCCTTCACGATTTAGACACAATGCATATAATGTCATTTTGAGTTTTTTCAAGGACTTGGATAATAAAAACCAGGCGCCACATATTTACTTTGTGAATTTGACAGTATATTTGCATGGACAATTACAAACACCATAGTCAATTATTATCCATTAGATGAAAAATGGCAACTCAAAGATAGATATGTATTAGAGAGATAGTATAGTAATTTCTCCTCACTAGTACATATTGCATCGGGGATATATCTATAAGTATAGTATATGTGACGCCCCCTAGGCTTAACTATATGACTATGTAGGTCAAACTAGGAAGCATTACTCTTTTATAACCCATATTTTCAGTTTTTGCAAAAAGGTGGGCCAAATTTAAACT
>JXTB01000001.1:254210-282136 GCA_002914805.1 Parasponia andersonii | reverse complement strand
AGCACAAAAGACCAGCAGGAGAGCTGCAACCACTTCCATTACCTGAGTGGAAATGGGAGGAGATCGCCATGGATTTTGTAGTTGGGTTACCAAAGACAGTATCTCGTCAGGATGCAGTTTGGGTTATAGTCGACAGATACACTAAGGTAGCTCATTTTATTCCAATTTCTATGACCCACTCCATGGATAAACTTGCGGCATTATACATTAAGGAGATTGTTAGACTTCATGGGATTCCAGTTTCCATAGTCTCAGATAGAGACGCTAGATTTACTTCAAAATTTTGGGAGAGTGTACAACGAGCTTTGGGAACTAAATTGAAATTTAGTACTGCATTCCATCCTCAGACAGATGGTCAGGCTGAAAGGACTATTCATATCTTAGAAGATATGCTAAGAGCTTGTGTTATGGATTTCCAAGGGTCGTGGAATCATTATTTACCACTAATTGAGTTCTCTTATAATAACAGCTTTCAAGCTACGATTGGTGTTGCACCTTATGAGATGTTATATGGTAGAAAATGCAGATCTCCAGTTCACTGGGATGAGGTTGGAGAGCGACGATATTTGGGTCCTGATATTGTTAGAGATACGGCTGAGGCAGTAGAAAAGATCAGNTGAGAAATAAAAAGATTCCTTTAGTGAAAGTTCTATGGCGAAACCATTCTGTTGAGGAGGCTACATGGGAAAGAGAAGATGAAATGAGAAGTCAACATCCAGAATTATTTAGGTAAGCAAATTTCGAGGGTGAAATTTAATAAGGGGGGAAGGATTGTGATGCCCAAGATTCTCACATACATAATAAGTCAATAATAAACATATTCATATTGCATAATAGACATATCAAGCAACTAGTTTCAATTTCATGGTAAATTACTCATTCTGAATGTTAAATGATCTGTATTATTGTACTAATATTTGTGGGAATTGGCTTGTGAATTGTTATTACAGATCTTAAACCATGATTTTAATCATGTGGGAATGTCCTAAAAATAGGGGAGGTGCTGTACAAATATTTTTAAAACCAAATGGTACTATTTAGAAGCAAATGGACTAGTTTTAATGAAAGTATGTGCCATTTCGGTTCATTTTGCGATTAGATTTCCTGATTTTGTGAAAGTTGTGGTTTATGCTTGTGGTTGCATTCTTTAAGCATTTTACATTATAGTAATCATTCTAGTAACAAAATTGATATCAGGTCTTCCAAACACCTTATCACTGAGGCTACTGACCCTTTTCACTATCTTTTCTGTCGGACATAAGGTAAGTAACGTCACACCTGCAATGTAAGAAATTCTTTATTCTGTGAATTTCTGGATATAGAATCTGTGGATATGTGTACATACGTAACTGTCATTCAGTTTTTCATGAGACATGAACACGTGGTGTATTTGTATTGCCCGACGAGTATTGGTGAATAGGGTGCGGCGGGCCAGCACCCAAATATGTGATATGGTTCCTTCGGGGACACTTTGGTTCCTTCGGGAACACTCTGGTCCTTTCGGGGACACTATGGTTCCTTCGAGAACACTGTGACGGCAGTATGGGGTGGACCTCTGCTGTACACAGAGGGGATTTTTGGGGCTCGAGACCTCCATATAGCTCATGATATGTTATACGTTCTCTGAGTGGCTCAGTATGCAATTCACGGTCTTGTCAGGCAATACAATATACACAGGGATCCCAACCATATGACCATTTGCTTCATATTATATGTACTCTGCATCTGCATACGTTACTTACTGAGTTTTATACTCATTAATATTCTTACATTGCAGAAGGTACGAATGATATGTGAGTTAGAGGAGGAGCGCTGACTTTCTGACCGCGGCTTGTGTATATGAGCATTTTGACACTGTGGTTTTCTAATAGACGCTTTTGTACCTATTTTGTGCATGTACATTATGTAAATTTAATGAGAGACCCACTTTGAGAGGGTGTATATATGTATACATTGCAGTATGTATAAATATGAGTGGAGTTTTCCTTTTCTTCCACAAAGTTTAAAAGTTTTAATTTTCCTCGATTTTATCAGTTCTAAGTCGAGTAGTGTCTCCCGATCTCACTAAATATTTATACAAATATCCTTATGTACGTGTGTGGGATCGGGGGATGTTACATAAATAAATTTGATTTCAAATTTAAATACCGAAAGGAAATCAAATCTTGTCCGTTATCATTATCAGATAATAATTATTCAAATTAAATATGAGATAATTAATTTAAATAAATAGGAGATAATTAATTAGATATTATATGATAATATTTAAACTTTTCTATTTCGAATTCTGGTTAAATATTTCCTAAACTATTTATGTAATAATTAGTTGTTAATTTGAATTTTAATTTGTTTTGAATTCAAATTTAGAGATATTATAAGAGATTTAAATAATTAAATCTTCTACTATTTAAATTTGAAACTTATGAAGATTTCAAATTAAAAGTAGACAGAATATCTTATCTATCCAAATTTATTTGATTTTGAATTTAAAGTTAGTAGTTTACTTTAGTAATATTAAAATGGATAATTGAAAATTATGAAATAATTTTTGATTTGGCTAAAATTTGAACTTTCTTTTTATTTTTAATATGATTAAAATAGATGATTAGATATTATGAGATAAATCTAAATTTAAATTTATGTGATTGGATAATATTTATATATTAATTATTAGATAATCAATTTATGATTTGAAATTCAAATGTTGAATTTAAATCTAGAGATAATCTAGGAGATTTAATAAGACTAAATTTTTAAAAGATTATCTATGTTAATTATTCAATAATTAATTGATGACTTGAGATTAAAATTTTGAATTCAAATCTATAGATAATCTAGAAGATTTAATAAGATTAAGTTTTCAAAAGATTATCTATATCAATTATTGAATAATTAATTTATGATTTGAAATTCAAATGTTGAATTCAGATCTAGAGATAATCGAGAAGATTTAATAAGATTAAATTTTCAAAAGATTATCTATATCAATTATTCAATAATTAAATCAAAGATTTGAAATTCAAATATTGAATTTAAATCTGAAAAAAATCTAACAGATTTAATGTGATTAAATATTTAAATAATCAATATTAATTATGTGATAATTAATTGGAGATTTGATATTTAAAAGTTAAATCAAATCAACCTATTTGTAGAGATTTAATTTGATTAAATCTTAGTAAATATCTACATTATCCAATTTAAATTTAAATAGAAAGTTTATATTTTATTTCAATGAGATTAAAATAATGATTTGAAAATTATAAGATAATTTCAAAATTGAAAATCCAATCATTCGGAGATATTTCAATTATGAGATAATTAAATTTATAATTCAAATTTAAATTCAAAAGTTTAATTTTAATTTTGAAATATTCAAGGAGATTTAATTTTGATTAATCTTTTAATTAAATAAATTAGATTTTGTGAAAATCTTAATTATTTAAACTTGAATATTACTCTCACAATTATTATTTAATAATATCTTTTGTGAAAAGATTGTTCAATTATTAAATAATAATGAATGCTAGAATGATTGATAATCATTAACTTTTCTATTTTATTAAATTCTGTCAATACTTGATTATTATATGAATAATGTTGCATGTGTATTACATTATGTTAATTATTTGAAATATTTGTTACATGATCTTTGTTATTATATGAATTATTTATTTTTGTTCAAGTAGATATGTCATTAATTCCTTTACTCACTGTACTCACACACACATATAACTTGTATGGTTAAACTATATTGTCTAGATTAATGTAACATAGATTTAGTATTTATGGCTGATATGTTATTAAGTTCTTACTCTTATATATTCGTCCACATTCATTGGTAAGACTAATAAAGAAAAATAAAGCATATATGTAGCGGGAGAATTCCTAGATAATTCATTAATATATGTTGATATATAATGTTCAATATGTTACTGCATGAAGTTCAAGAAATTCAAACTAATATAATATTATGCTAAATCTCAATTAGATATCAAATGAACATCTTTATCAAGCTAAAATAATTAAAGGTGAATTTTCTAATCCTTAGCTAAAAGAAAAATATTTCCTGTATAGCACTAAAATATATTGAAAGACAATTGTTAGGGATACTTATACAATACTTGATTGGAGGATAATAACAATTTATAATTCATTAATTTATTTTAGTACATGACTTAATGAATCTATTACAAAGGATTTTAGGAAACCAAAGGGGTTTAGTGAAGGCAAGTTCACTAAGAGTAAAGACTATAATGACTATAGTGCCTGTACATAAAATAAGAAATATTTAAATTCATATTTGATAAATTTATGATTTAGGACATTAAAAATTGTCAAGCATTTAAGAGAAATTTAGTTTTTGTTTCATATTAGATGAAACAATATTATTCTGTTTGTCTTGAAGACGAAGTTTTCATGTGAAAGAATAATATTCTTCATTGCACTAAATGACTTTTTTTTATTAGCCTATATTATTCTTATTGTATGATACTAATAATGATGAAATTGAACATGATAAATCTAATTGTAAGAAAGTAAGTAAGTATTAAGAATAAAACATATTTATACTTTGGTCATATTGACCTAAATATGATCCAAAGATTGATTATGGATAGACATCTAAACTTATTAGAAACCAAATCATCACCAATCTAAGAATCCTATCTGGAAGATAAAATAACTAAAAGATCCTTTGTTAGAAAAGACTCAAGAGTGCAAGAATATTTAAAAATAGCACGTATTATTGTCTGCGAGCCCTTGAGCAATCAAGCATAATGAGGTTTTGTATATATCATTATGAATGATTATTCAAAATTTTGTTACGTTTACATAATGTTACAGCTAATTGAATTCTTTCAAAAAGTTCAAAAAATTGAAAGCGGAAGCCAAAAGGCAATTAGGAAAAGCATAAAGATGCATTGATTGGATCGAAGCATTGAATACCTTTATAGAGAATTCTTAGGAATATCTCACAGACAATGAAAACTTTTGGCTATAATTAAGTTGTTGTTCAATTATTCATTATTACAAAATATTTTGGGATATGCCTATTAATAGAGTTCTATCTAAGTCAATACCTAAAATACCATTTTGAAATATGGAAAGGACATAAAGCTAATTTATGTCATATTCATATTTGTAGCTGTCTAGCATACGTGCTGAAAGGAAAAATGACTATGTTGGAATAACAATCTGAGTTGTATTTATTTTAAGGAAACCCAAAAGAAATAGACAGGTATTACTTCTATAGTACTAAAGCAAGAAAATATTTGTTAGAACAAATATCTCTTACTTGGAAGAAAACTATATGAAGTAGTAAATCCCAAAGTAAGTTATTTCTTGAGGAACTAACTGATGATGTAATCAGCCTATCTATGAAATATAGAATAGAGTAAGCACTTAAGAATAATAAATACTAGAAGATTAACATGTATCAGATCCTCATTGTAATGGGAGCATTGTGAGACAATCTGGTAGATATTTAGGAATCGGAGAGTCTATAACCTAGAATTTGATTACTTTATCTATAAAGAGGAAATAGATGATGTTGATATAGATCTCTGGCAAAAGGCAATAGAATCTATATTAGAGTCCATGTACTCTAACAAAATTTGGGATCTTATAGATCCACCTGGAGGAATAAAACCTTTTAGGTAGAAATTAGTCTATAAGAGAAAAAGAGGAATAGGCAAGAAAGTAAAGACTTTCAAGGCAAGTTAGTTACAAAAAAATTGTATACAAAAAGAATGTCTATTCTATTGTTATCAAGTCTATTGATATACTCTTTTCCATAGTAGTATCTCTTGAATATATGATATAACAAATGGACGTCAGGATAGTTTTCCTAAATAGCAATCTTGATGGCTGTATCTAAAAGGTATAACCAGAAGGATTAATTGAAAAGAGCTAAGAAAGCAAAGTTTATGAAACTTTAGATATCTAATTGATAGACTTAAGCATTTGTATAGAATTTATCAATTTAATCGATACATAGACGAATCTTGTATCTATAAAAGATTCAGGACAACAAGCTGATTTTTATGGTTTTATATATTGATGATATACCAATCATTGAGAATAATATAGGATGACTATCATTAATAAAAATTTGTTTAGTACAATAGCATGATATTTATTTTGTTGTTGGGATTGTAAGTTATTACTAATCCTAGAATTAAAGTCAAGCATATCCTTAAGTATCTTCAGAGAAATAAGAACTATATACTTGTCTATTCTTGATAAAGATTTGACTTTTGTCAGATATACTAATTCATATACTCAATCTGAAAATATATTCTAGAAGATCAACCTTTTGTTATACATTAACCCTTGTAGGGAGACGTTATAGTGAGTAAGATAGCCTTTTGTAGAAAATCTTGCTGATTTTTTTATCAAATTTTGCCAATTAAAGTATCTGAGGATCACCTAGAAGGAATAGGATTGCGTGATATATCACATCTTTTTTAAAGGGCAAATGGGAGATTGTTGGGAATATGCCCTAGAAAGCAGTCTCTTGGTTGGACATTTTGAGCAATTTTTATTGGATTTAAGTGTTATCTATTTGTTGTTAATAAAGTCTATATCATGTCTCAATTATATACATGTGATGTTTATGTTTTCTATTATGCAAACGTCTAAAAGTTTCCTGACTAATAATGAGTAATAAAGAATTACTTGTATGAAGTGTTCATATGTGGGAGACTAAATTCTTTATTTCATTATGTCTAATTAAAAGTTTCACATTCTACAAAAAAAGATGGAATACTTTATTTTGCTAAAGACTGTAGTATTATCTATTTCAATGGGATTGATGAAGTCTCCAATTATCGAAGTATTTTACTTCGGATAGAAAAACTAGTACGCTATAAGAAAGTTGTAAGTGCATTGAACTAGACCAAGTGAAAATAGAATTTAAGATTAAGTGCCGTAACTCAATATTCTATCTTTCACTAATCTAGCACTATTGCAAGATTACCTTAATTTTAGTGATTGTCGGATTTGTTTTCACGAATTTTATCTTTTTGATTTACTAAAGGACTAGTTCTCATTATATAGTTTGAACTCCGGTATCTTGGAAAATAAGATTTGTGAATTGACGAGAACACCCTTCCTGATTTGGATACTATGTATATAATGTCATTTTGAGTTTTTTCAAGGACTTGGATAATAAAAACCAGACGCCAGGTATTCACTTTATAAATTTGACTGTGTTTGTATGGGCAGTTACAAATATCATAGTCAGTTATTATCCATTAGATGAAAAATGGCAACTCAGAGGTAAATATGTACTAGAGGGATAATACGATAATTTCATCTCACTAGTACGACATTGCATTGGGGTTATATTTGCAGGTATAGTATATGTTAAATGGATTAAGTTAATTAAAGTATTAATTAACTTCACTGAAAGTATATGACAATTAGTCTAAGAGTGCAGCATTGGACCTATAGTGGATTGCCATAATATTAATGGACAAGGCCCAATCAAAATTAAGAGTTAATTATGATTGTGGATAGTTGGTCCATTGGAGTTTAGACTACTTGGATCCATAAGGTCCCTTGTCTAGCTCTCACGTAGCCCAATAATTAACTGAATAGTCAGTTGATCCCAATAGGCCTAATAGGATTTACACCTATCTAATACTTAAGTGAAAAGTTCTTCTAAGTCTCTGTAAGGTAGCCACATGCCTATTACATGCATAGTAACTGTGCTTAATATGATACAGAGAGAAAAAGAGAGTGAGAAAGCCAAGATACTATAGGAAAAATCACGAGTTTGTTCATAGTTACAGAGGGAAAGATACCCATGGTCGTAGACGTGCAGTCAAGGAGAAGGAAAAACGTCTTCTGGATCGTTCGCTCATCTCTCATTGGGAATCAAGAAGGTACCCACACACTGGATCATTCAACGGGTTCTGGAGAAGAGATGGGAAGGCTCAATGGTTGTGAAGCGTTTTCAGGTTTTATCTAAACCAAGATCTATGAATTGATTTATGCTAGATCAACGATCCTAAGTTTTGTTTTGTAAAGTTTTAAGAAAAATTTTAAAATACCGATTCAGCTGCGTTCTTGATTTGTTTACAAAATTGTAAAAAAAATTTTTTTAGAATTTCTAGCACTTTATTTAGTTAAATCAAGATCTTATCATCGGTATTTGATTATCAAATTAGGATATAACTAAAAAAACCTAGAAAAAACTAAACTAATCTTTTCAAATTTTTTTGATTTTTGATTTTTGATTTTTTAAAAAAATTTTGACTCCTTAGTCCCAAATTTAAAATTAACATTGTCCCTAATGTTAAAAATAAAAGAAAAAGTAAAGAAAACTCCCTCAGATTTTCACACACATATGGAGGCTTCTGGTTAAGTCGTTGAAGTCGACACATCGACCCTCAAACTTATGTATGAACCTAAGACACACAAAAACAAAACAAATAAAACATAACAAAAGAAAAGAATCCTAAAATTTCAGAATTAAAAGGAAAAAGAAATAGATCATGGGTTGCCTCCCAAGAAGTGCTCATTTTATAATCACCAGCTGGACTTTTCAGCAATTCCTATCCAAGGTCGAACAGGATTATGGAAGTTTTGTGTCTGTCACGCCATCTTTTTGTCAACTCCTTACACAATTTGGTGTTCTCATAAGAGTCACCCATGTATACAAATCGACAATGAGAGGGCATTGGCTTAAGCTTAAGTATTAGAGGCTTGTGGATAGATGGACATGGTCTAAGTGATTCTTTTCCAAGTTCCTTAAATTTTAGTTTTCTCCCATGAACATAACTTGGCAAAACTACCAAGTAATTTGCATCCTCCATAGTCTCTCCTTTTTCAGTTTTTGTTGTCTTAGAATAGACTGTCCAAGCTTCAAGTGGTGCTTCTGGATGCTCAGCTTTGAAGGATTAGGCTATTTGTGGTTGTGGTATGGTTGAACTTATTTCCTCAATATATATGGAGGTGTTTTCAAGTTGCTTCACATCATCCTCAATTGCTTCACTTGGAAATTTTGATTGAGAAAGAATAGTGAAAGCTTGTGTTTCCACAGATTCTTGGGAATTGTTTTGTGGCTCTCTGAGTTATTCATTACTATCAGGTGTAATCTCCATATCTTCCATCTTTAGATTGGTGTTTTGTGGCTCTCTGAGTTATTCATTACTATCAGGTGTAATCTCCATATCTTCCATCTTTAGATTGGTCTCAGTGTTGCTCAATAAAGATTCTTGTGGTCTTTCGAATAAAAGAGTTCTCAATTGACACATTTGCTCATCAAAGTATCGAGATGCCGCATCTCAATTTGCAATGAAATGAGATGTAGTTTGGGCAAGTTTGGCAATGACATCTTCCAAAGATACCTTCTTCTCTTGTTGTTGAAATGCCGGTAAAAGATTCATCGTATGTTGATTATTCCATGAGAAATCTGAATGTTCTGCCATCCTAAAGTATGTGTTGGGATATAGATTATGTTGCTATTGGAAGTCTGACACATAATTGGTTTGTTCAGTGATGTATGGTGCAAATGAATTTCCAATTTGACAATTAGCTCTCATATGGTTCCCTCCACATAATTCACACAATTGGTATGGAGTGTGTATGGAATTTTCTCTTAAATTATCCAACCGCCTTGACAAAGTAGCCACTTGAGAAGACAAAGCTGAGATGGCGTCTATTTCGTGGACTCCGACGGCTCTCTCTGGCATGGAATATTCTTTCGGAAACTGATAATGATAAGCCATCATTTCTATCAACTCGTGTGCTTTATTAGCTATTTTGTTATACAAAAATCCACCAGCCGCTCTATCAACCATACTCTTACTTATGTAGTTCAAATCATTATAAAATAATTGAACTTGTAACTACATTGACATTCTATTATATGGCGCCCACATTAACATCTCTTTATACCTTGCCCGTACTTCAGATATAGACTCAATATCATATTGGACAAAGGTAATAGTGTTATTCCATATCTTAGCCTCTTTTTTTAGCACTAACTATGAACACTTGGAAAATCAAAACTAGAGACAACGTAAAATAAAAATAAAAATTCAAATTAAAATTAAGGCTACTTAGTATCGATATTAATAAAAATCAAACAGCCCTTGGCAACAGCACTAAAAACTTGTTGTGAAAATTTGCAAGCGTACAAAATCGTAACAAGTAATATAGTAATAAGTATCGAGTATCGTCCCACGAAAACTGTAGATTTACTAAGTACTGATATTATCACTAATTCTAATTTTATTTGAATTAAATGATTAAAGAACAGGCATCTAAAAAAAAGCATGCACTATTATTATTATTATTTTGAAAAATGTATTATTTTATGTTAGAAAAACTATGATGAAACCTATATGTAAAATAAAAAACTTTATCTCCTAACAAAAAAAGGAGAGAGAGTCCGAGAGGGAAAGCGTATTAAGGTAATATACTTGAACCCAAGAAAAAAAAGTATATTCGAAAGAATTGTTTTTTTAAAAAATATACTTGTAAATAATTGCGAATAGCAATAATGATCTGCAAAATGAAAAAGAGGAATGAGAATTAATATATAAGGAATCATCAACTATGGAATTGGAATGAAGAAAAAAAAACAATGGAAAGGGCATGAAAAATGTTAAAATTATTTAACTCATCAAGTCACAAATAGGTTACCCATTTTTTAAGTCATACAAAAATTTCGATATTTATATAAGTATTAATTACATTAAATGTTTTTAGTAGAATTATGAATTTTATTATGGCATTTAGATCAAAATCCAATGGTCTAAATTAGAGTAATCATTAGAGTAAAAATAAAAATCTTTATTGAAACATCCCTTTTTAAGAGCATTATAGATATATCATTGAATACTCAACATTCAATAAACTTTTCTAAAAGGAAATAGTAATAAAGTAAGAAATAAAAAGATAAAAGTAGAAATTCAACAATGACTTATGCCAACTGTTTTTTTCTTTTCATTTTTTCATTGACATAATCCTTTTCTCTATTAAATACGGGTTAATTGCCAAAAAAAAACTTGAAGTTTGACCCTTTTCCAACTTAAACCCTGAGTTTTGGTTCTACAAAAACAATGTCTCCACATTCCAAAATTCAAAAAATTTATCTCCTCTCTCTGTATTTTGACAAATTTATTTTCTAAAAAAATATGAATTCAATCCAAGATAACGTTATTCTTATTTTTAAAAAGTTAAAATATTTATAAAACCTTGTTTGGATTAACATAAAGTAGAAAAAAATATAAATAGAGGATACAGATTTTTGGAACTTCAAAATATGAATTTTTTGCAGATATGTCAAACATTAGGGTATTTAATATAGTTAATTCTTTAACTATTTTAGAAGTTAGAAATGATTCTAAAGTACTCCACCTCATGTTGACCTAATATCCTACTCAATGGCCAAACTACCCTTAACAATAGAATGACACTACTACGAAAAAAGAAAATCACAGTGGTTAAAAACCATTGCATTAACGGTTACCAACTACTGTGAAAAAGACATCAATTACAGCGGTTTATAGGAACCGCTGTAATTGATTACATTCAACGGTGGTTATGACTGCCGTTAAATGGATAATCAATTACGGCGGTTCCTAGAGAACCGTGGTTCCTAGAGAACCGCTGTAATTGATGTTAACGGCGGGTTTGTGTGGACTTCTAGTAGTGGTTACCGTGAAACCGCCATTCAAGGCCACCCCAGGGGATTTTTCCCTTCCCCTTGGTATTTTACAAAATCCATATAATGAAAACCTACATAAACAGTTTCATTTGACTTCTATAATATCTCGACCCAAATTCACAAATAAATATATACAATTAAAGTTATTACATAAACAAATATAATACAATATGTGTATACCACTACCACTTGCAATTTAATTAACTAAATTCAAAGTTAGACTAATCTATCTAACATACATAAAGTAAAAAAAATTAGAAATATAACCTTATACTTAAGCATATCACTAATACTTGCAATATAATTCCAACGAATTATACCAAAAACTAAGTCCAAGAACATAGTCTAACCAATAGAGACTAATCATAAATGATTGGTTATGGTTACGACTCATTCTTCATGCATTTCATTGATATCGTCCATTGAATAAATTTCTTGACTGCGATACTATAAGTTCATAAACACAAATCAAATTTAGTAACTAAAAATGACAAGTACATGTGTGAACTTAAATACTTTTACACAAACAAAATAAAGTATCAAGATACTTACATTTGATCCAATGTAATCTACTGGACTATTATCCTTCACCAAGTCTCACATCATGTGCAAGACATAAAAACCACACTCCACATAATTAGATTGAGATAGACAATATGATTATAATACAGTTAAAATATATAAACATCAAAAGATTAATAAGTACATTAATCGTTATAGCTCATATCTTAATTGCATACCACTTTGGTCGTTGTCCCCTCTTTTGCTTGTCCATATTATATATTTGGAATGCACCAAAAGAAAACACATGTCATATTACTAATGGATTAATTAGATAAACATATGTTAAATATATTAAATTATAAACTACACTAACCAATTTATGAAATTTTGGTCATCTTGTCTTGGTCATTGTCCAAGTGGATTAAAGAAATAAATATTTTTTTGGGCTACATTAACCACCATCAACATCTAATATTTCCTATTCAAAGCAATGTAACTGATTATAACTATAAGAAAATATAAACAACTCAACCATATAATATTTTAGTCAAAGAAAGATAATATTTACCTAAGATTATAAAGTGCTACTAATAGCATTCCTTTGCTCACTACATGAAGTCTTTGTGCAAGAACACGAAGACGACTATCATTCTTTGCACCGGGAACTTTAAATATGATAGTAAAATCAACAAATTGAAATAAGTGTAATCGTTCTAAACTCAAGAGTTCATGGTATAAGTACCTAATTAGAAACTAAAAATATATTATGTTACTATAAATTAAGAAAATATTTAATATGTATAAAAAATGAAAATATATTAGTGTACTTACTTAATATATACCGAGATGAATGAGCACAAATCTCTTGGAGAAGAGAGAAATGTATTATATCCTCCGTTCCTATATAAAGTTGATGCTCCTCAATCCCGCATATCTCTTGTTCCATTGGTATTGTAACATTGAAATTAATGTAAAATTTTGAAATTGTTGAATACAAAGACTTTAATGTTGGGGGAAGATATGGAGTTTGTGTCAGCAACTCCGAATGCACGGGTCTAGCACTGGATGATGATGAAGGAACTATTTCTTTCTATTGAGGTTGAGTCATTAGCTGTATTGGCAGTGACACATTTTTCTTCCTTTGTGGCCATATTTTAATTAGTTATAATGATATATATATTATTAAAATAGTTGAGTAAAAATTTGAAAATTTACCTCATCATTCCCAAGTAGTACTAGATACTTAGGCCAAGATACTAGTGTATCAATTGTATTGACAACTCGAAAGATATCGGTAGATGGAATGGGAATTGGGAGGACCGCGTACTTGTTGAACACCTCTTTGATTGAAACTCTAACATGATCCTTGCCTAAATCTATCCCACTAACCATAGTTGCTCTAGTGTTTACAACAAAACCAGCAGCAACTATCTCATTATCTGGTCCTACCATCAGCCTACATGGTGCATACTGCATATTGAATATATTAATACAATTATATAGTATACATATAAAGAGCTAGAAAAGCTACACTAGTATATTTTTTACGGAGATTGGCGTTGCACTATTGTCTTCTACTTCAAGTATCGTGGCATAAAATTCAGGCTGTTGGAGATCATCAATATCCATTTTAGCATCTTTAACATCAATTTCGAGCTCATAAACCCTAGCTTTTGTATTTTTTTTTCCAAGGGCACCGATAGATTTTAAAATCATGTTTTGAAACTTGTCAAATCTTTGTTGCAATGTAATCTCTTTCTTTTGGAGGTATTCTTCGTACATTCTTTCTAACTTACTAATTTTTTCCTCCTATGCTTTGTCTCTTTGTCTCTCATAGAGAAATTGGCATTCTTGTAATTCTCTTAATCCCCTACCAGGCTTCCTGAACACTTCTCTTTGTGCGACAAATTTACCTTTATCTCGAACACAATTTGGGAACTCAGGAGTTTCCAATGCTTAAGTAAGAATGTCATTGGATCTAATTTCAACGATCTCTCTCTTGTTCCGTAGCTCATATAACATATCCTACAAAAGAAAAAAACACATTATTTAGTTAATAAAATTTCTAGTTATAAACACCAAAGTATGTATAATAAATAGAACTTATAATTCTTTCACCTTTTTCTCTTATACTATCATCTACATATTCTCTTTTTGGATTTTGTCTGGATTTTCTCCACAGCTTAGCCTACTCAATTGGATGTACAATTTCTTCTTCTTCTTGTATTTCTCTTTTCAATCTTGCAAAAGACTTATGAGAAATGTGGTGTGGATATTGTTGTTTTTTACGTCTTTCTTGGTTTTTCTTCCTCAACTCTAGAAAGTTAGGATCCATTATTGATGCAACAAAGGCCTTCCATTGTTCATCCGTGATGTAACAATTGCTCATTGGTGGAACTACTAATGCATCTGGATTTTATGTAGCCCAGACAGCATCTTCAAAGTACCTCCTAACATATTTACTAGTCAATGATGACTTATGGTCACACTATTTCTTACTCACCGATGACCACACATAAACTCTACTACCCTGACTATCAATTTCTAGGAATGTACTTTACAACAAAATCAAACAAAACATAAATTAAGCCATATGGTAGAATAAACAAATAAAGTATGATATGAAACAAGTTAGTAGATAACTTACTCTCAAGTCATCCCATATGACAATGTAAACCTCCTCTGAAACATTAGGCCAATCAGGTATAGTAATCGGAACTTTGCAACGAGCTAACCAACCAAGATATGACTCAAATTCTGGTGCCTAATGCCCAACTGGTTAGCCCAATGCGTTCCACTCTAAAGGAACTAATTCTCTCCTATTCCTCATTTTTATCATTTATTTACACTGTGTAGCCCCTCTTTTTGCCTTCTTTTTTCTGATGCTCTATACGATCCTCATCTGAATGGTCTCCCATTGACCTCAACAAATAAAACAAAACATTAGTAAATAGAATAATTCTTATTAATCAATTTTTTCAAGTAATGAAAATAAACACATAATACAACATATACATATTTAATTAATCTTATATTATTTTGTCTCAGCCAATATTAATCTACATACCATCACCATCATCCCGAGAATGTGACCTTGTAGTTCTTTCTACAGTATCGAAAACATCAATGTCTCCCAAAGCTATATTAATTGTGTTAAGCTTATTAAGTACTTCAACTTCCACAAGATCATCATTGTTTCTCATGTGTCTTAGTTCCGTGGAAAGTACTATAGACCAATCACTATTTAATGGGTCAATAATGCAAAATACTTGCTTTGTTTGTGAGGCTAAAATGAAATGATCATCTTTATGACCTACTCTCTATAGGTTAACTAACCTAAAGCCCAAATAATCTACTTTAACCCCATGATTACTTTCAACGCAATCACATTTAAAAACTGGCACCCTAAATGCACAATAGTTGAGCTCTCGTATCTCTTTTAGTACTCTATAGTAGGTCATACTTCTTTCGATAGGATTCTTATCCTTAGCACTAGTAAAGTGCATAGTTTGTGCAATAATACTAACTATACTATTCTGATTAGCCCGTATATCATCACGAGACTTAGTGTTAAAATGTCGACCATTGATAACGTATGCCTCATGCTTAGTAGGCATAATTGTGGGACCTTTTGCAATCCATTTCACTTTTTTAGATACTTTAGTATTTGGATTGGTCAAATTAATTTCAACCTTAATTACAAAAAAAAATACAAAAATAAAAAATACAAAAGACTCATTATTATTATGGATACATTTTATAGACAAAAGAACTAATTATGTCATTTTTCCCATACCTTTTTTCTTTACTAGTTTGTGAATATCCTATGATGTTCTTCTTGTATCCATTTTTTTTCCTCTTTGAAGGACTTTCTTATTTTACATATTGTAAATAGTTACTGCATATACAACCATTTCTTAAGAATCTTATTGCAATAACTAAGATCATTAATAAATTTATGAATCAAAGAAATTAGTTGTACTTACTTGATATAAGGTTGAACATCTACTATATTTTCTAACATAAACTTATGAGCTAACTCTAAAACTGTGTGATCAACGAGATTTGGATTACCAACACTTACACTTTGCTTTGAAATTTCGGTGACTGTCGAGGTTTCAGAATACCAATAGTCCGAGCATGACCAATATACTCTGAACAAAATTCTATAGCTTCTTCAACTATGTAACATTCAACTATACATGCCTTAGGACGATTCCGATTTCTAACATACCGCTTGTAAATTTTCATTAATCTTTCAATTGGATACATCCATTGCAAATAAACTAGCCTAGTGAATTGAATTTTCCTTACTAAATGTACAGTTAAATGAACCATAATATCAAAGAACGACAGAGGAAAATATTGCTCAAGAAGACACAATGTAATGACAATTTCTTTTTGTAGTAATTCCAACTTGGATATATCCGCTGCTTTAGCACAAATAGTATTGAAGAAAAAAATATAATCTCGTGATCGCAAATCTAGCATAATTTTGAGAAGTTCCACGGATTGCAACTAGAAGTAATTGTTACTTTAATATATGACAATCATGTGACATCAACCTAATTAGTCTTAAATATTTCATAGACACCAAGTTGCGAATGTTTGAGGAATAACCATTTGGAACTTTTATATTAGCTAAAGTCTTACATATTTTACACTTTTCTTCTTTTGTCAAATTAAAACAAGCTGCCAGTAAAAATATTCACTTCTTACCTAATTTAGGAGTTAACTCTTTTCTTACTCCCGTTTTCACGAGATCAAGACTAGCGGCAATACAATCTTTTGTTTTTCCAAGTATGTTAAGTAAAGTCTCAATAATACTATCACAAATATTCTTCTCAATATGCATTATATCAAGATTGTGCCGTAAAATATTATGTTTCTAATACTCTAACTCAAAGAAAATAGATTTCTTTTTCCAACAGTCACTCTTTGTTTCTTCCTTTTTTGTGTCTTGTGTCATTTTCCCTTTCCTTTCTTATTTCTTTGGCTCTTTTCTTTCACAACGTTCCCAAATTCGTTAATTATTCGACTAACTTATTCAAAAACTTCCTTACCACTTAATAAACTAAGAGCACTTTCCATCTCCCTTTTCCTATTAAAACGCTTCGTATATTTACGATAAGCATGATCAAGAGGTAGGAATAGTAGATGTCTTATATAAGCTTCTTTATTACAATGCTTCAATCTTATTATATGTGTATGCTCACTATATATTGGGCATACTTTGTAACCCTTTACACATTGCCAAGACAAATTACCATATATAGGGAAATCATTGATTGTCCATAATAGTACCGCCTTCAAATTAAATCTCTTCTTTTTCCTTGCATCATAACAATCGAATCCATCCTATAGACTTTTTAAATCGTTTATCAATGGTACCAAATAAACATCTATATCATTCCCAAGCTTATTAGATCCCGAGATTAACAGGGTAAGCATTGTAAATCTTCTCTTAATGCACAATCAGGGAGGAAGATTATAAATAATAAGTATAACTAGCCAACAACTATAATTACTCCTCATTGAACTATGAGGATTTATGCCATCAGTCGAAAGACCAAGTCTGAGATTTCTAGGATCTTCTTTTATTATTGGCTACATGTCATCTATTTTTCTCCAAGCAAGAGAATCTGCTGGATGCCGAAGTTTTTCATCTTTGATTCTTTCTTCATTATGCCATATCAAACTTTTAGCATGTTCTTCATTCTGAAACAACTGTCTAAATCGAGGAATGGGTGGAATATACCATAATACTTTTGCTGGGTTCCCTTACTTCTCTTGGTTAGAGTTCTTCATAACCTTTTATCTCGAACTTTTGCACACAGGACAACTACTTGCACTTGCAAACTCTTTACTGTACAATATACAATCATTTGGATAACCATGTATCTTTTCATACTCCATGCCTATTGAGTGCAATGTTTTCTTCACCTCATACATAGAAGTAAGTATGTTGTTATTTTCTAGGAATACGTATCCTAATAACGAAAGCAATTGAGAAAGTCTAGTATCACTCCAGCCATTACGAGCTTTTAAATTATAAATCTTAACCAAAAATGACAATTTTATGATTTTTTAACTAGGATAGAGATTTTTCTCCGCATCCTCCACTAATTTCATGAATTCAACTAGACGATTAGCAAAGTTTTCTTCAACATCATTAACCATATCTACCGGATGATCTTCGTATTCCTCAGAAACATATTCCTTTCGAGCTCTTTTGTTAGGGAAATTTTCTTCACGTGCGGGTTCTCCATGCCATATCCATCTCGTATAAGATATATTTATTCCACTTACGTCGACATCTCTCATATAATTAATGTTACCATACTTAACACGTGGATATAGAGTCATATTAGGATCTACACTATTTTCTTTGGCATATCTTAGGAAATATGCAACCCCATCTTCATACTCTTTTGACAATCTACTCTTTGTCCTCCAACTTTTACCTATTGCTAATCACTAAACTTCTAACTAAAATTCGACAGAGTTTCTACTTAAAAATTGACTAAACTCTTGCAAAAAATAATACACACCACTAATCTATACTTCAAACCTAACTCAATGTATCACATTTCAATTTTGTAAACCTCTAAATTCATCTCACTTCATACTTTGTATTAAATTAACAAACTTAGTAACTTAACAACTAACTAATTTTGTTAATACTTATTTTTTTTCAACTAAAGATTATGTAAATTCAAAATATTATCTATCTAAAATTAGTAACTATATAATCTATCAAATAAATAATAATACAAACATTACACATATAGTAAAATCACATAAAATTAAGCAATTCATGACAATATGGTCATATTAACAAACTATAATTGTTAATGACTATTAAAAAAATAATATAATAACATACATTTCATTTCAATTTCTATAAGTCAAAGAAATTTTAGATTAAACAAAAAATAAAATAAAATTACCTCGAAGTGACCTAAAATCCAACAATACTCTAAATTTGATGCAAAACTTGCTATACCCATTCAAATTAGAACCTAATACAACAAAAAAATATACAAAAATCATAATCAGATTTGACATAAAAGAAATTCAGATTAAATAAAAAATTAAAAAAAAATTACCTCCAAGTGACTTAAAATGCAACAATACTATGGATTTGATGCTAAAATTGATATTCCCGACCAAATTAGAACCTAAAATAACCAAAAAATACACAAAAAATAATAAGATTAGACATTACTCAGGAATTGCAGTGGTTAATAGTAAACTTTTCTAAACAAATTATAGGTTAAAAAATTGTTAAAATACAAACAAATTGTAAAAAATTCAAGCATATAAAGCTTACCCAGGTCAAATGAAACGAGTTGAGCTAAATGACGGTAATTAAGGCTAGAAAACGGGTCGAAATAGGAGCTGCCGTGCGCGAAGGAGGGAAAGAGAACTAGTTCAGCGGCTATAAAAAGGAGGGGAAGAAGAAGAAGGCGGGGAAGAAGAAGAAGGCTCGGCCCTCTTTAAATAGTCTTTAACGATAGTTCTAACGGAATTGCCGTTAAAGCCTTTTTAATAATATTCTCGGTGGTTCCGGTCCAACCGCCGAGAAATGTTTTTAAAAAAATCAGCCTTTCTCAGCGGTTGGACCAAAACCGCTGAGAAAGGCTTCTGGTCTAGTTTAATGGCGGTTCTCTATGAACCGCCGTTAAATCCCAGTTGTTAAATTTGTCTTTTTTGTAGTGAGAGTCAAACACTTCGAATTCTTATTTGGGAAAAGTTATAAATACTTGTTTTATTAAGTATATTTTTATATCACAAATAACCACTTTTTTTTTAGAAAAATGTAAACCACAAGTATTTTATACATAGAATGTATACCGCGGTATATATTTCATGCATAAAAATTATACCTAACCATCGATATGCATTTCAAAATATATACTATAGTATAAATTTACATAGCAAATATAAACTATATATAAAACCTAAATTGTAAATGTATACTACACATATAAGATACATGAAATATATACCACAAAAATGGGTATTTTGAAATAAAATTTAAAAATGGGTATTTGTGAAATATGAGACGCAAAAATGGGTACTAGATATAAATTTCTCTAGAAGTAATATGCCCAAAGGGCAAAATTTAAGGCTGGACTTCCAGACAAGCTTTTTGTCTAAGAGAAAGAAATAGATTTGAAATATTTTCATTTGACAGTGGTGATGATGGGCATGTAGTGGTGATGATGGGCATGTAGAGTGAAGAAAAATTGACCTAAGTAGTTTAAATTTGGGTAAAATTGACTTTTTTAGTTCACTTTTTCAAAGTGACATTTTTAATACTCTCCAGATAACAAAAAGTCCAAAATGCCCTTAACTAAACTGGTCCCTATCAGAGCTATTGAGCTCTATTTTTCCTTTTTTTTTTTAATTTTTTTAATTTAAAACACGTACTAGGAAAGTGAAAGAAACCGTTGTGCATGAATAAAGTGGCAAGTATTTTATTATTTATTACTATCCATCATAAATACATGACTCCAAGTCACATTAAAATATATAATATGTGCAGGAACATGAACTCTGTGATTAAATATATCAAGATGAATCATGAGGTATGTTCTCTATTATTTGTTACTGTCTGTCACAAATGTATGACTTTAAGTCATACTAAAATATAAAATATCTCAGACAAGATGTATACATTTAATAAAAGTTTATCATAAATTGAAAATCGATTACAGATTATCAAATCATCCTTTGAGTCTTAATTACTGAAAAATAAAAATGCAGCTATGAAAATACATACTATCATTATTAAACTGTCACTATCAGAAAGTGTCTGAGTAACAAATTGTGTGACTCTAGATCACATACACTAATCATAGACTTTAATACAACAATAATCACAGACAACTTTTAGAATGGCTTCTTGGTATATGACTAGATGTATATAAGGAGATCGGATTCTTGCAAGTTTGCCTATTATGCCTATGCTATTATTGTCTCACCTATCGTTGTAATTCAGGAATATAATAATACTACCCATGTCAACAAAAATAAAAAACACAGATCTAAAATTAGCCAACAAATTATATGAAAGGATCTCACAATATTAGTTTACAATGTAAAAAACTAACACCGTAACTCTCATACTTATAATAAATAGTCACAAAATTTTGATTACTTTCGAACACGAAGTTATTAATAATGGAAAATAAACTCAGACAATGTGTCATAAAATCTATTCACACAATTGTGACGCCTTCTAATCACACAAAATAATCTCATAAATTCAGATATTAAAATAGAATGACACACTGTGATAATCTATCACAAAATACCGGCAGCCAGTCACACAAATATTAATAATATGTCATATATCTATTTGTGTGCCTCATGATCGAATATTTATTTGACACCGATATGGAAGGAAAAAATATTTTTATCTATCACACTCAGTATTTTAATACATTATCACATAAATTTAGATAGCAAGTGGCACAAATTGTGACTTTCAACATATACTTGACAAAAATTTTAAGCAAATATGTCTTTAATCATCCTAGTCACTAGATCCATAACATATAACCTTAGACAACTATTACATACTTAGTTTTAACTCCAAAAAAAGTATAGACTTGAAACAAAACAAAAATATACTTTCTTTTTCGAACAAATTGCAAAGAACCAATTGGATCCAAAATGAAGAATCTACAGCATATCAGAGACAATAGATAGTAAGAAAATGGAGAAACTTGTAGCTTAATCAGAGAGAGATGATGGGCGGAGGAGAATGGAGCTGAGCCAATGAGAGAGAGAAAGGCAGAGAAGTTTCAAACTGAACTCAAGAGATAGAGAGAGAAATAGACGAAGGAGAATAGAGTTCCATAAGAGAGAGAGAGAGAGAGAGAGAGAGAGAGAGAGAGAGAGAGAATAGAGTTCAATAAGAGAGAGAGAGGCAAAGAATCTTTGAGCTTAACCAAAGAGAGAGAAGGACAGATTTGGGTTTGGGGAGAAGAAAAAGAGAGAGATGGGTAGATGTGAGTTTTAGTAGGAGCAATGATATATTTAGGAGGGAAAATAATGGGAAAAAAGAAGGGGAAAGTAGAGAAAATAAGGGAAAATTGGACGACTTTTGACTAAAAAAATAATATGTCATAAGAGTAATTTTGGAACATTATTTTTTCTCTCCAAAATGCAACTACAAAAATCATCTTTTATAACTAAAGTAAAAAAGTCATTTTAAAAAAGTGAACTAAAAAGTTAATTTGACTTAAAATTGAACTATCTAAGTAAATTTCCTGGAGCTTAACAAGAGATTGTGGCCCGAATGGAATAATTACATTTGTTTTCACTACAAAGAGAAAAGAGAACAAAAAAGCAAGGTAAGTAAAAGAATGTATCCATTTTCAGTTGTTGATAGATATATTGATTATTTTCTCTAGAAGACCGCCCAAGCCAAGGCTAATTATTTTGGTACAAAAAAATAAAAATAAAAATAAAGCTGAAGAACACAATGTGATTGGATCTGGGCTGTGGAAAATAAAATTTGGCAAAATTCACAATTAGGACATTTGCTGTTATTTGGTTTATGCAAAGATTAAATAAAACAAAAAGTTTGCTAACTAATCTGAGTAATTAGATTTTGGTCAACTGTTTCGTCCTTTTATTTATTTTTAGTAATATTTGTTTGTATTAGTATTTCTAATTTATAATCACCAGATTTTATTTTGTTTCGTAATTTTGATATTGAAATTAGTCAAGCTAGTTACAGGAATCTTGGGATTTTTTTTCCCCCCTGCTAATTATCTGCTAGTAAAGTGTATCTTCATTTTGTGTGTCTTTATTTTGTGTGAAATAAAGAGGAGAAGAACGTGTATAATAACGCGAATTCTATAATCACGATAGCCTTTAGGCATTGCTTTTTGTACCAGTGGTCCGCTTGAATTTCATAATGATGGAAATATATGTGCAGAAAGTTCTCTGCAAAGCCGTTTAATCATCATATTTAAAACATGTGTTGTCACAGTTGATAAGCAGGAAGTAACCGTAGAAAGTAATTAGCACGACTGGTTGCAAAGACCTTGACCCGTCCTGCGTTCCAGCAATTCTGACCGTCCAAAATTCCGAATAATAATAATAATAAATAAATAAATAAGGAATAAATTGCAAAAAAAAAACCCTAAAATCAAGCAAATATTCTGTAATTTAAATACAGTAAATATAATAATATAATAATAATAATAATAAATAAAGAAAAAAGAATGAATTAAAAAAAATACTTTAAAATTTATATAAGTATTCTACAATTTAAATATTCTAAAATTTATAACCGAACTTGAAAAAAAAAAAATCACTGGTAAAATCTCCAAA
Source organism: Parasponia andersonii (assembly GCA_002914805.1). NCBI lineage: Eukaryota > Viridiplantae > Streptophyta > Magnoliopsida > Rosales > Cannabaceae > Trema > Trema andersonii. The sequence goes on along the minus strand of JXTB01000001.1, from coordinate 258,594 downwards.
ACACAGACAAGTCAAGGGAGTGTTAACAACGCAAAACGTCTGACCTCTGAAAGAGATACTTTTGACTAATTTACTTAGGGCGGCATTTCAGTGGGCTTATGTGTTATCTATTGAAAGTGGACCTTTTCAATGGCGTCTGGCCTTAACTTGATCTTCCAGCTATCAGAGACACAACAGCAGCTTTTTGGACATCTCTATAGGGGTTACCAGTGCAACGTGGTGACATATAACTCTGTTTCTAATTTTTATTCTCTCTCTCTCTCAACCTATTAAAACTAGGTATCTAGATATTAAATTTCGAGTCTGTTTATAGAATTTTGTTCAGCAATGGATACCAAGGCCCACCGAAAATTAATGCTCATCTTTCACTTCCTCTGTCTGTTTCTCCAAAACAATTTCTCACTAGGATCTGATACCATCTCTGCTAACCAATCCCTCTCGGGTTTTTCAACCATTGTATCTGCAGGTGGGGTCTTCGTACTGGGATTATTCAGCCCAGGTAACACCAAAAAGTACTATTTAGGCATATGGTACCAAATAGATCCTTCACGGACTGTAGTTTGGGTGGCAAATAGAGAAAAACCGGTCTCTTTTTACTCTGAGCTACGAATCTCAGATGGCAATCTAGTCCTTTCCGACTCAGAAATCCCAATTTGGTCCACAAATGTCAACTCAACTACCTCTACTTCCGTTCAAGCGGTTCTTCTGGATAGCGGAAATCTCGTATTAAATGACGGATCGAATCCTTCGAAACTCTTATGGCAAAGTTTTGATCATCCTACTCACACTTTGCCACCTGGTAGTAAAATTGGATACAACAAAGTAACCAAAACCCACCAACGTCTCACTTCATGGAAGAATTCAGAGGACCCTTCCCCTGGCCCCTTCACTCTTCAGCTACAGGTAAGTGACAACTCATTTGTCCTTCTCTGGAATAGGTCTAGGCAATATTGGACTAGTGGAGCTTGGAACGGAAGTATATTCAGCTTGGTCCCTGAGATGAGGCATGATTATATCTTTGATTTCAGGTTTGTAGAAAATGAAAATGAAAGCTACTTCACCTACTCTCTTAAGAACACTTCTACAATCACGTCTTGGTTTGTGTTGGATGTTTCTGGGCAGATTATGCAACAGAATTTTCTCGCTAGTAACGGATGGAATTTGTTTTGGTGTCTGCCGAGACAACAATGTGAAGTTTATGCTTTTTGTGGGATGTATGGCAGCTGCAATGAGACCTCCTTGCCCTTCTGTCGTTGTTTGACAGGGTTTGAGCCAAAGTCACAGAGTGATTGGGATTTGGAGGACTATTCTGGTGGGTGCTCAAGAAGAACCAACCTACAGTGTGGTAACAACAGCCTTGTTAATGTTGAGAAAGACAAATTTCGAGAGATGCCCAGCATGTCATTACCTGAAAATAAACAGTCTTTGCGAGTAGGGAGTACTGCAGAATGTGAATCAAGCTGTTTAAGTAACTGCTCTTGCACAGCTTATGCCTATGACGACAATTGGTGTTCAATTTGGACAGGAGATCTCTTGAATATGAGGCAACTTGGGGCGGGTGACAAGAATGGAAGCACTCTATATGTTCGACTAGCAGCTTCTGAGTTTCCGAATAATCCTCCTCGAAATCGGAAGCTCTACACTCTCTTGTTTGGGATTCTAGCTCCAGCCGTGGTCACCTCTGGCATTGCTTGTTATGTTTATCATCTGAGAAGAAAAAAAGTGGCAAACAAACGAGGTAAATTAGTATGCACATCGTTACACACGCTCACGCTTACTCGGATATTGACACACTCAAATGAAAATTTATTGGGTTCCTTTAACAAGAATTTTGAGAATTTGACATAAATTATTTCTAAAACCAGGTACAAAGAAGAACACTCAGGGAAATAAGGTAATTAGCATGATAGAAAGTGAGAGGCACATCACAGACTTCATACTTTCCGGTCAATTCAGGGAAGAGGAAAATAAAGTTATAAATGTCCCATTTGTTGTTTTGGAAACTATACTAGTCGCTACAGATAACTTTTCAGAGGCAAACATACTTGGACGAGGAGGATTTGGTCCTGTTTATAAGGTAATTACCCTCATCAGAAAATAGTAGATACACATTTTTCAGCAAGTTATTAATAATAAAATTGATGAGTTTTACCATGGAACTCTGTAACAGGGTAAATTTCCAGGAGGACTAGAAATCGCTATAAAGAAGCTCTCTAGGAGTTCAGGACAAGGCTTACAAGAATTTATGAATGAGGTATTGTTGATTGCCAAACTTCAGCATCGAAATCTTGTTAGAGTTTTGGGCTATTGTGTTGAAGGAGATGAAAAAATATTACTTTACGAATACATGCCGAATAAGAGCTTAGACTCGTTCATATTTGGTAAGTTCCTCAACCAATATTTTAGCAAACTTCAATATAAAAAATTTTGTACTTTCTTTTTACAGGAACTCTTGATATGCTGGTGATGGTAACTTTTTAAGATATTTCATGACTAGATTATACTAACTAACTAAATCTACAACTCGCTAAATCAATCATTATGAAAAAGATGTTTTGTATGATCTAAGTTGATAAGCATTAAATGGTAACTAAGCTCATGCGTGCTTTCCTTTCATGTTTAAATTGAAATCAAACAAGATCGCAATCTATGTGGGTTGCTCAACTGGGAGATTCGCTTTAGCATCATATTGGGAATTGCTAGAGGACTTCTTTATCTTCACCACGACTCAAGATTAAAGATTATCCATAGAGATTTGAAAACTAGCAATGTTCTTCTTGATGAAGAAATGAACCCAAAAGTTTCCGACTTTGGGTTAGCGAGGATTTTGGGGGTGAAACAAATGGAAGCAAGCACAAACAAAGTAGTTGGGACATAGTAAGTTCTTTTTGGCTTTTCTCATTCTTTGTTTCTCTCAGTTGCATTATTAACATCCAAATGATTTTCTAACCAATTGTTTATCTATAGTGGTTATATGTCTCCTGAGTATGCATTACATGGATTATTCTCAACAAAATCAGATATTTTCAGTTTTGGTGTTGTCATACTTGAGATTATAAGTGGAAAAAAGAACACAGGATTTTACCGATCAGAACAAGCTCTTAGCCTTCTGGACTATGTGAGTGTTGCATTTTTCTAAGCCTATAATTCCCCCCCGCCCCCCTCCCGTGTAAGTAATATGCTCCCTGTGGTAATTTGGATATATTTCTCAAATGGATCGCAGGCATGGAAATTATGGAAAGAAAACAAGGATTTAGACCTAATGGACGCATCATTAAGGGAGAATTGCGATGAAAATGAATTCTTGAGATGTTTCAGGGTAGGACTATTATGTGTACAAGATGATCCAAGTGACCGCCCTACCATGTCAACTGTGGTCTTCATGCTCGGAAATGAGGCTGGAAGTCTTCCAAGTCCTAAGCAACCAGCCTTTGTTGTGAAAAGATCTCTTTCTAGCAGGGGTTATCCCGCTAAATCATTATCCAATAACGTATTAACAGATACCTTAAACCAAGGCCGGTGACCACGTAAACTCCCCTTGTACATGTATACTTATGGAACGCTGCATCCACTTGTCTTTTGGATAAAGAAATGCAAAATCTACCTTTGTATTTAGTTGAAATGAAGCTACAAGTTTCCCTCTTGTATGTGGTTTGAAAATTTGAGGTTTTATTTATTAGGGCATGTTTTGATAAAATTTTACAAATATTTTTTTGGAAAACATACTTGGTAACATTGTTTTTATTTTTTATTAAAAGAAATTTTAAACAAAATTTTTAAAACGAACAAAAGGTAAAGAATTTAATCCAAAAAAAAGGTAAAGAAAAAAGGTGATTTTTCTAAATCAATTTTTTAAAGTGGCATTTTTTAAATAAATTTTTTAAAAGTGATACTTTCTAATAAAATTTAAATAATAATAGGGGTTTACTAGCTATTTGACCATTTTCTAGTCCAAAATCTAGTATATGACCATACTCAAAAATTTAGAGCTAAATAGATAAATCACTTAATGATTAAATAGAAATATAACATATTTCACTACTAAAGTTTTTTTAAAAATAAATATTTAGTTATAATTTTTAAAACATAGATATCTATTTAAACCGATTTAAAAACTTGGTTATCCACCTATTTTTATCCCGTAATATTTTCTAAATAGTATTTTCAAAATAGTATTTTCTAAAGACACTTTTAAAACAACATTTTCTACATTAACTTTTATAGTTACCAAGCGTACGTTTATATTTTTTTAAAAAAAAATTAGAAGTAATTTAGTGTGTTACCAAGCAAGGTTTCATTTTTAAAGTAAAAAAATATAAAAAAATTTTTAATTTTTTTTCCAAATTTTGTAAACAAAATATTGAAAATATATCCAAACATGACC
>JXTB01000001.1:217826-240527 GCA_002914805.1 Parasponia andersonii | reverse complement strand
GTCTAATAAGGATGTGGTTTGAAAATTTGAGGTTTTATTTATTAGGGCATGTTTTGATAAAAATTTACAAATTTTTTTTTGGAAAACATACTTGGTAACATTGTTTTAATTTTTTATTAGAAGAAATTTTAAACAATATTTTTAAAACTAACAAAAGGTAAAGAATTTAATCCAAAAAAAAGGTAAAGAGAAAAAGTGGTTTTTTAAATAAATTTTTTAAATAAATTTTTTAAAAGTGATACTTTCTAATAAAATTTAAATAATAGTAGGGGTTTACTAGCTATTTGACCTTTTTCTGATCCAAAATCTAGTATATGACCAAACTCAAAAGTTTATAACTAAATAAATAACTCACTTAATAATAAAAATGAAAATATAACATATTTCACAACTAAAGTATTGAAAGAAATGGATAATTAATTATAATTTTTAAAACGTGGATATCTACTTAAACTAATTTAAAGAATTGGTCATCCACATATTTTTTTCCCTTCATATTTTCTAATTAGTATTATCTAAAGATACGTTTAAAACTGTATTTTCTATATTAACTTTTATAGGTACCAAATGTAAGTTTATGTTTTTTTTTTTGAAAAAAAAAATTAGAAATGATTTGGAGTGTTACCAAGCAAGGTTTCATTTTTAAAATACAAAAATAGAAACAAAATTTTGTTTTTCAAATTTTATAAACAAAAAATTGAAAATATATTCAAACATGATCTAAATATAGAGGAATAACATTTGTTAATTTGTTTTTTCATTCTTCTTCTTGCCTTCTACTTATGGTAATTTCAATATCAATTTGGTCTATTTAGAAGATAATTGACATCTCCCGTCAAGATAATCAAAGAATTATCATGTTTTTAGAGTTTGTTGTGCCGATTATTTGGTATATGTCATGTCTACTTATCGTTCTTGTCATGGCTCATGTTGTGCATGTTCTCTTGTTTGTGCTTGCACATTGCTAACCTAGACATAATTCATGTCTAGTTGTGCTCTATAGGCCAGATATTATAATTGTGCCATGTTTAATTAGCTCGACTTATCTTCTGTTATGTTGTGTCCTAGAGGCTAGATATGATAATTGTGTCATATTTAGTTAACCCGACTTATCTGGTGTCATGCCCATGACGACACCACTTTTGGAGTAAAGAGAATTATGATGTTTACAACTCTAGAGCAAAGATAACGATGAAACTACAACATATCAAAACCTTTAAGGGTAAATGATACCAATGGTCCATAACATAATTCTTAATATTTTTTTTGTGGCATTCAAGTACTAACGTTTCTTTCATTTATTGATACTGTTAGTTGTTTTGACATATTTCATCCAAAAATCTGTTAGAATTCATTTTAAATGGGAGAAATTTTATGTCATTGATCCCTATTATTTAAATTGTTCAGCAATTAGGTCTCTAGTTTTTTTTTTGGCATTCATATCTACAAGTAGCGATATTGTATTGATTAATTACTTGAAAAAAAATTACAAATATTCTTTGATTCTTGTCAAAATTATATTGATATCTCGTAAAATAAAAAATAATTATAGTAAAACTGCTTGGCAAAAAAAGCAGTAAAAATTTCTAAAATCTCCATGATTAGCTATATTACTTTTATATGAAATAATTAATAATTTTTTTAGAATTAATTTTTTTAAAATTACATAAAAATAGAAAGATCTATTAAAATTTCGAGGCTTATTTGCTATATTGTTTGGGTAAAAAACTAGTTAATTTTTTTAAATAACTATTTATAATTAAAAGAAAATTTAATGAATATAGTAAAATTTCAGTCGAATTCGACTAGTAGAAAATGGTGTTTGTGAAATTTTTTTAGTTCTAAAAATAGTAAGATAATTATTTTCAATCTACAAGAGTTATTATAGTTTGGCATTAACTATAGTGTGTTAATATGTTTTTTTTTTCTTAAATTTTATTCATAAATGAGTTGTTTCTTTCCAAAATAAATTTTTACTTGAAATAATATTTTAAAGAAAATATCTTGTAAATATGATTTTATTAAAAATGATAAAACAATAATATATTTAGTTTTTATGAGAGGAAAACTACTAGAAAAGATTAAAAATTATTTACTTTGTTTGCTTTGTCTATTTAACCAAAATAATCGACATAACCTCTCAAACACCTATTATCACACAAATCATATATAAGTATCACAACAATAAAATAATACTCTAATTATACTAAAGGTATTAACTACTTGTTGCCCATGCCTATTCTATAATCAACTCTATATCTATTCCAAATAATAACAATTTCTCATAGTTTATAATAATTCTAACTTCTCTATAAAAATCACCAAATTTAGAGGACATGTTCTATAAGTCATGGGGTCCTAAAAGTACTAAGAATGTGGCTATAAAGTTCATAGGTAAGCCTCACATAGCTAGACAAGCCACAACCACGTTTTGCTAAAAGTACCCAAAGTTTCATATTTTTTTAAATTCGTAGTACTCACTTTAATTGGCTATAACTCTCTGATTATAAATCCATTTTTGATAAATTATATACTGTCGCAATCACTATTGCATTTTCTACTTATTTGAAACATTCAAAATTTCATATATTTCTATTTACCTAACCAAATCACTCAAAATTTGTCTTATTTGAATCCTAATATTAATAGGATTCATTCTTTATCAGATTTTTCCTTATATTTTATAAATAGTTTATGAGCAATTCAAAACTCTAACCCTAGATGTTCAATCTTAATTCTGAAATCAAACTAAAATGTAAAACTTAATTAGTTAAGAGTTTATTACATTAAAAGTGAGTTTCAATAATATATGATAATGGTCTTTTCATCTTCTTCTTTTTCTTCTTAAACATGCATAACATTTTCTCTCTTTTTTTTTTTTTCCTCCTTACAAAGCGTACGTGAGTAGATTATTAGACTTATGATTTATTAAAGGATCTATTATTTAATTACTAACGTAATCTTATTAAGTACCATTAACTAAAAGTTTTTTAGTATATTCTATTATCCTTATATTATTCATAAAATATAAACAATTTTTTTTTAATTTTTGATACGAGTTGTCACACATTACATGGTTAGTAAATTGCCCACTTTCTTATATCTTGTTAAACTTTGTCTTGTTATGTTCTTGTCTCCTGTTATGCTTTGCTAGAGATACCATGGTACCTGGCCTTTGGATTCAGGACAACGAAGAGACTCTTGTGTCAGCTAAAGGAAGACTTGAACTGGGATTCTTTATGCCTAATGGAAGCTCAGATGGTAGACGATATCTGGGGATATGGTACCACAAGTTGACTCCAGTCACAGTTGTATGGGTTGCCAACAGAAATAATCCACTTTTCAACTCCATTGATGGAGATTTTGGAATTGGAGAAGATGGTAACCTCCATGTGTGGATGGAAGTACCAGAAACGTCTTGGTCTCCAAATCGGACGGTGAAGCTCATGGATTCTGGAAATCTGGTTTTAATCGAAGGTAATCAGTCGGGGAGAGTTGGTGGGAGTGCTTTGAAAATCCAACTTATACATTTCTACCGGGTATAGAGATGGATGAAAACTTAATATTTACTTCATGGAGAGACAAAGATGATCCTGGTTTTGGAGATTTCACTTTTTATTTGCTAGATGGCCAAGAACGGGAGAATCATTTTGTAATCATGAAAAAATCGACACCATACTAGCAAATTGGAGGCAAATTTTTTGGCTCTGATAAGATGCCTGATACAATAGACTACATGTTATCGAAATTCAATGTCACCACATATAATCCAAACCCAAAAATCCAAATATCACCACCACGAAACGTGAATTACAATGATTCAAGGCTGGTGATTAATTTCAATGGAGAGATTCAGTACCAGACCTGGATTAAGTACAAAAACAAGTGGGATATGGTATGGTTGGAACCGAGTGATAGGTGCAGCATCTCTAACTTTTGTGGGAACTTTAGCAGCTGCAATCCTAGCAATACATTGGTGTGTAAATGTTTGCCAGGATTCAAATCAAGCTTCCCAGAGAAGTGGAAATCTGGCGATTTTTCCAATGGCTGCATTAGAGAAACGAAAATCTATGAAAAAGAGGAAACATTCTTAAGCGTGAATGTAACGAAAGTGGGAGAGCTAGATTATACATGGTACTAGGCTAACAAGCCAAGCGTATTTGTTTGTAAGTGGCTGAAAATAGCACACGGTGGGAGATTCTAGTGCTACTACCAGCTCCTGCTTTACATGGTTTGGAGAACTACATGATCTTCAAGAGCATTTAGTTGGTGGCTATTGAGGCTGATTGTTTAATTAGTTAGTTATAGTTAGTTTGGTTTCAGTTACAGAGTTAGTTGTTAGGCTACTGATTATAGGAGTTAGTTTTAAGAGTTAATTATGTACATGTGTATTAATGAGAATGAGTGTATAAAATAGCTCCATAACTCTGGAGTATCTAACAGAGGAATTGTAAGGTTTTAGTTGTAAGAGTCAAGGATAAAAACGTTCTGCTCTAAAGATTTCTTTGAGTATTTGTGAGGAAGGGTGTAAAGGGGTCTCGGCAGAGTGTTTGAGAGAGTCTTGATTTGAAGCTAGTTTTGTAAACTTTGAACTAAAACTTGAGTATAGTGGACTGATAGTGCCTGAGACAAACTTGATGTAAATCTCTGTATTGGAGATTGAACCAGAATAAATCTGGTGTGCTTTATTGCTCTATTTTTGGTGTTCGATTTTTGGTCTTTGAAGCTTTGATTATCACAAAGTAGTATCAGGGCTAGGTTCCAGATTTGATCGGAGGAGACAAGTTCTGGGTTCGATCAAAAGTGTTGTTCCGATTTAACCAGAGGTAATAGTTGCAACGTTTTAGTTCTACATCCAAGGTGTTTAACAAAAGGTTTCATGGATCTTGAATGATTCTTGGACGAACAATGGGCAGTTTGAAATTTGAATCGTGTCTTTTCAATGATTATGGAGACTTTGGCTCATGAAGGAAGAAGATGAAAGTACTACTAGTTCAACATAAATTACAAAAGATTTTGGAGGATCCTGCTACTCTATCAGCAAAAATGTCAGATACCCAGAAAGCAGAGCTTCAACAAAGCACCTACTCCATTATTGTTTTCTATCTAGCCGATAATGTCCTCAGGCAAATAGATGGAGAAGATATAACATATAAAGCCCAGAATAAACTCGGTGAGTGGTATCTAATTAAGTCCTTGACAAATAGGATATTGTTGAAAGTAAAGTTTTTTGGGTAATAAAATGGATCCTACCAAGAAATTAGAGTTAAATCTTGATGATTTCAGAAAAATAGCAATTACCTTAGATTTAATTGATGAAGATAAAATTGGAGAAGTGAGTTAGGCTATTATTTTGCTAAACTCATTACCTGATTCTTATAGAGAGGTAAAAGCAACTATTACGTTTGGTAGACAAACTATCACCCTTGATGACGTCACCTCTAATGGAGATAGTTTGAATGTAAGACGTTGGTCAAAAGAAAGAAATCTAAGAGAAAAATCTAAATGCAGGTCTAAGTTGAAGAATATGGCCAAAGTGTTGAAGTGTTATCACTGTCATGAGGAAGGGTACATGTAACGACCAAACTTTTTCTAACCGTTAACTACTTACCTTCTTAGCTTAAAAAAATTTCCGATACTGAAAATTTATGACAATTTTTTTTTATACTTTTATTTCTTTTTAAAAGATTTATATTCATAACAAATAATTTACTTAAATTTTGAAAATAAGTAAATACTTCTTAATGGTTAAGTATCCTTTATTTAAATTTGATTATAAACTTTTTATTAAGGTCATTTAAATAATGCTAACCATAAAAGGCTCCTAGGTGAGGAGGGGGGTCACATACGGACCATTTAAGTCCCAAGCTCTCCTTAGACAGTTTAGGTCTTTTTGACAAAATCCCTTATGTTTTACATTTATTTAAATCAAAACATTTTCTCTTTTAGATCTAAAAAAATATTTGTTTAACTTCTATTAAATCGTAATACATTTTCAAGTTCAATTTGATTAAATCATATATTACGAAATAAAATGCCAAGTTATAAGTACGTTTTCAAACAACATCAAGCTTACATAATTGAAATCATTTGTCTCATAATAAGAACATATGCGAAAGTAATTTTTTTTAAATGACGGTATTCCATTGTCTGTTTCTCGCATTCATCCCCGCTTCAATTCCAGCTAAACTATCAATCAAATCCGAGATTTCTTTCCTTTGGTACCTATAGTATGGATACTCATAAAATGTGAGCTTTCGCCCAGTAAGTACAATATAATTTTCACAAAATATTTTTCTTATGAACAAACAATTCTTTTTTTTTGAAAGTCCAGTTATGTTGTTTTATGAAATCATTACTTTACGCTTTATTATAAGATATTATATCATGATTTTATCTCATTCTTGATTGTAAAGTCTTTTATCTTTCTTATAGGCCCTGATGTACGTACCGAGAGTGCACTACCAAATAGGGAATCAGGAGAGCGACCTAACTGAAAACACCCACGTTCATAATCTTAATATACTTTTCCTCTGGAATCCTTGCTTAGGGGAGATCTGTCTTATTTTCTCTCAGATATCCTCACCTAGTGGAGGTTGGTACGACACCTTTAAATTCTTTATTTTATTTAGTCATTTCTTAATATGAGTGAGTACGCTTCAATGAACCCAAATTTATATTCAACTATCAGAGTATTTCCTTTGTTAAAGTATATTGAAGTATGATAATATTGTAAAGTAAACATACATCATTTTTTTATAGCATAGGAAAAGTATCTTTATAAGCATATATTATACATAAGCCATACAATAATAATATAAAGGCAAGTTAATACATGAAATTAATTCAAACATATCATATTGTAAACATGAAACGTTTTCAACCATCCATGCCATAGGTGAAATTGTATTTATCTCGTAATATGATTGTCCTAGTTCCACTCATTAATTACGTACATCTAGATCGAAGTTTTCCCTGACGTATACATACTTTATTTGTTAGAGAAAGTTTAAACTGGCCTTATACTGGTTTTTTTTTTAACTTCTAATTACTTAGTGGATTTAAAATATTTAAGACTCAGTCTTGATCCAGCATAAACTTCACATTTGAGAAACAATGTCACGCTATATTTATTGACTAAATTATACTTTCATTTAGATGGATGAGATTTGATTCTCCTAAATCTTGATCATAGTGATCTTTTTAATCTATCAATAATTTGGTTGTTGATTTGATTAATATCATCCTAAATCAATTAAGTTTCCTTAATTATATTTCTTTTCATCAAATACTTTGAATTACTCTTGATTAATTTCTTTATTCGTAATTAAGGGTCATAATATGATAATTGAGTCGACCACACTAAGGGCTATACAAATTTAATATCTAAAATCATACTTGGACTAAATATTATTTGGTATTGATCGTGCTTTTAGGCCTATCACTAAACTTAGGCAAAATACAATTAGAGGCATACATTACTTATTTCCTATAATTGATTTTATGTCTTAAATTTAAATAAATCTTTTCTTATCCCAAATAGAGATCTAAAATAATTTTTTTTTATTTATTCTTATACCGAATTTCCAACCTAATATTTCAAGTTTTGTAATTTACATTTTTGTCCAAAATCTTAAGATTTCTAATATTTATGCCCTCTAATGGTAAATATTGAGTTATATCTTTTGTTTGTTAAAGATTCTATCTTTATTTACTTTTACACTTTAAAATAGTCTTAAAATTGTCTAAAATAACTTTTTCATATATTTGACCCATATTTTGTCAAAATTACACTTTTGACCCAAATACTCAAAAAAAATTCATTTTAGTCCTTCCAACTTTTGAGCAAACATTTTTAATTTTTAGAAAGCATTTCTAATGGGTAAAAATCTGTTCTTAAGGATCTAAGTCTAAATCATTAAGCTTGGTTCATTTTCATATATATTTTATTTTAGGGTCTTATACTTAAAAATTTTCTACTTTTTTGTGTTTAGTCATTTTGATTTTACTATTATTATTATTATTTAGCATTTATTATTATGAAGTATTCATATTTAGAGACTTTAGAAATCAACAAAATAAGTCTCAATGTAATATAAATTATATAACATCTAAAGTAGGTCAAATATATTATTACCTATTTATTCTTTTATATAATCTATTTAAACACATAACAAGCAAAGTGAAGGAATAAATACCTTTCAAGTTTAGATCTTCTTTCTTACGTCTCCACCACAAAATTAAGTGTTCTCTTCTCTTGATTATAATTCTAAATTTCTAGAGTCGATGGGTAAAATATTGTATCTCTTGTGGATTTCGAAGAAAGTGAGGTAGAAAGAGTTTTTTTTTTTTTTGAGAAGGAATAATTAGAAATATGAAGATAGTTTTGGCTAAATAATTTGAAAGTTTAAGTATGGATTTGAATTGCCAAATGAATGATCTATTTATAGGCCATCTATGGAAGGTATCCAATAATACATACTTTCACATTCCATTAAATAATCCAAGCATCATTATTATCAATTTGTTAATATATCTTCTTTTCCTACTCCATTATCTTATCTTTTACTTTATTTTTTACTCATCCACTACTTTTGTCTCTAATCGTTCTTCTTTTTCAATTATTTGAAATCCAATACCACTAGCTCCCAAAGAAAGTCTCTACTATATTAATCTTTTTTATACCTTTTGAATTATTTTGAAGACAAAAGTTACTAATTAGTTTTGTCTATGTCTTTCATTTTGAATTATGGCTACTAATTTCCAAAGAACATTTCCATTATGATTTTCCTTTTTTCCTACCTTTTGAATTACCCATTAATTTTATCCCTTTCCTTTTCTATTCTACTCATTTAAAGTTATTTCCTTCCTAAAGTAAAACTATACTACTCTTCATCTTTTTTTATAATTTATTTTCCACCCTTAGATTGAATTGTCTACTTAATTCTTTGTATACTTAAATCCTAGCCATTCAAATTATGGCATGATACTATTTTGGTGCAACCATTAACTTTAGTTATAAAATGTAACAATTTTATTATGACATAAACATATCACATTTTTAATTAGGTTATGTTGATGTACATAATATAATTATTATAAAATCAATTTATTATTAAGGAAAACTAACTTAGAATTTCTAAGTTAAAATAATGATTAACTATAGTTTTCTTACGTAATAAAATTTAACATTAAAATAATACTAAACACATAATTTCAAGTATTTGTGAATATAACTTATTAAAATTCGACACTAAGTTTATAATAATTCTACTAATATTGTAAGTCTAAGGATTCTTAGGGGGTGATAGTACATGAGAAGAAACTGTCCAGAAAGATCGAATAAGAACAGAAACAGAGATGAGAAGAACGGTGAAGCTGCTGTTGTGGATGAAATTTATGAAAGTACAGATGTACTTCTTGTTGCAACTAAAGACACGGAAAGATGCTAGATTTTAGATGCAGGGTGTTCATTCCATATGACACCAAATAGGAACTAGTTTGAGGAATTCAAACAAGTTGATGCTAGACAGGTTTTGTTATGTAATAATAAACCATGTAAAATTCTATATATTAGAAATATAAGAATAAAAATGTATGATGGTATTGAAAGGGGTTTAACCAATGTTAGATATATCCCAGAATTGAAAACAAATCTAATTTCCTTGGGAACTTTAGATGCTAATGGTTACTCTTACAAACCAGAAAGCAGAGTGCTCAAAGTATTGAGAGGTTGTATGATAGTAATGAAAGGTATCAAAGATAATGGTATCTATATACTTCATGGAAGTACAACAACAGGATTAGTAGCAATAGTTTCCATGAACAGCTTGACATCTACACAACTCTAGCACTTGAGATTAGGGTATGTAAGTGAGAGAGGATTGCATGAGCTTGAAAAATTGAACTTACTCAAAGGAGACAAACTAGAGAAGCTGTAGTTTTGTGAGCATTGCATTTTTGGCAAAGTTTCCAGGATGAAGTTTACAAGAACTATTCATACAACTTCAGGAATACTCAATTATGTGCACTCAGATCTTTGGGGTCTCTCAAGGCATCCAACCTTGGCTGGTGGTAGGTATTTTATTTCTATTATAGATGATTTTTCAAGAAAGGTATTGGTATATATCTTGAAGACGAAGGAAAAGGCATTTAAGAAATTTAAAGATTTGAAGAAACTTATTGAAGTACAAACTGGTAGAGTTGTTAAGAAGCTGAGAACAAATAATGGATGGGAGTCTTTTAAAGATGAATTTAGAGAATACTGTAACAAAGAGGGTATTATGAAGCATCATATAGTAAGAGATTCCCCTCAGTAAAATGTACTTGCTGAGAGAAAGAATAGAACTCTTTTAGAGAGAATCAGATGCGAATAAAAAAACAAGGCAAATTAGATCTGAGAGCAAGAAAGTGTATGTTCGTAGGTTATCCTGATGGAGTGGAGTACAAACTGTGGTATTCAGATAAGGGTGTTTTTAAGAGTTTCATAAGCAGAGATGTAGTATTCAAAAAAAATGAAATGTACATGCCAAGAGGAAATACAGTTGATAAATCGGCTAGTAAGAAGAATGTTTAGCTTAAGATGGAGCTTCCAGATCAAGTGGCTGATAGAATTGATGTTTATAATGGTGGTCAAGAAGAGGAGCAGCTTGAGGAATTTATTGATCAACAAGAAAATGATCAAGAATATCACGATGCCAGGGATAGAGTTAGAAGGTAAATAAGACCTCCGGACAGGTATGGATATACTGATCTTTTTTCTACGCCTTTACAGTAGCAAAAGAAATGGATGATTATGAATTTTTATCTTATAAAGAAGCTATAGTTGATAAAAAATAGTAAGAAGTGGTTGGAGGCAATGTAGGAAGAAATGGAAAATTTGAATAAAAATCAAACTTGGGTTCTTGTTGAAAAACCTGAGAATCAAAAACTTGTAGGTTGTAAATGGATATATAAGAAAAGGGAAGGTATACCTAGAGTAGAAAAAGAGAGGTCTAAGGCAAGATTAGTTGCCAAAGGGTTTAATCAAAAGGATGGTATAGATTTCAATGAAATTTATTCCCCTGTTATTAGACACACATGCATAAGAGTTTTGATGGCTATTATTACTGAACTTGACAAGGAATTAGAACAATTGGATATCAAGACTACTTTTTTACATGGTAATCTTGAGGAAAAAATCTTTATGGTGCACGCTGAGGGATTTATAGCTGAAGGAAAAGAAAATATGATGCGTTTACTCAAAAAGTCTTTATATGGGCTGAAGCAAGATCCTAATAATGGTATCTTAGGTTTGATCAGTTTATGATAAAGTCTGGTTTCATTAGAAGCTCATACGATGCTTATGTTTACTTCAAATGGGCAGTTAGTGGCGTAGGAATATTCTTACTCTTGTATATTGATGGCATATTAATTTCATCAACAAACAAGATAGAAATTCAAGACTTAGAAACAAAGTTGAGTATGGAATTTGAAATGAAAGATTTAGGGGAAGCTAAGAAAATTTCAGGCATGGAGTTGGTTAGAGATAGATCTACAAAGAAAATGTTTATGTCTCAAGCTAGATATACGGAAAAGGTGCTGAGAAAATTTTCGATGTTTGTGTAGTAGGAAGTTTAATGTACCTAATGGTATACACTAGACCAGATTTAGCTCATTCAGTTAGTGTAGTGAGCAGGTATATGGCAAATCCTGGTCGTCTTCACTGGGAAACTGTCAAATAGGTGTTAAGTTACATTAAAGGAAAAAAGGATTAGGGTCTGATTTTTGGGAATACAAGAAGATCAGAATGTAAGTTGCAAGGGTTCTGTGATTCAGATTGCTGAGGGAATTTCGATAAGAGGAGGTCACTAACACATTACTTGTTTACATTATGTGAAAGTACTGTCAATTGGAAGGTTTCTCTACAGTCAATTGTAGCATTTTCAACAACTGAAGCTGAATATATGGCCATCACAAAAGCAACTAAGGAGGCTTTATGGTTATAGGGTCTAGTTAAGGAATTTGGTTTGAAGCAAGTTCAGGTTATTCTCTGGTGTGACAGTCATAGTTATCATACCCAAACTTCTTATATGTGCATCTCGCTAATAGTAAACATTCTTACATATTATTATTTCTTAGAGATAAATGCTAAAATAAGTGCACATCAAGACAATAAAATTTATTAAGACTAACCACAATTTGCCAGTTTACATGTGTAGTGAAAGATGGATTCTTAATTCCAAAAAAAAATTGATGTGCTTATTTTCTGTTAACGGGTTTACTTGTTTATGAATAAAGCATTTAATTATTTTTATGGTAATTTACGAAGACGTATACATATTTTATGTAATTAATAATATCGAAAAATGTATGCTATATATAGATATAATTTTTGAGTAGATAAAGGTACGTGTAGCTATATGTATTGATACATTAATGTAGAAATATATATAGAAATTTATGTCATAACCAACTTAGAAATTTAACTTATTAAAGCTAAAGAGTTACCACCGTTGGCAAGTTTTGTTTTGTTTTTTTTTTTTTTTTTTTTTACTTTTCCCAATATCCTAGAAGATTGATATAAACCCCATTTACCTCTCCGTCTCCACTAACTTCCCTTTTTCTCTCTTTCTTGAATTTTCGCTCTAAATGACTTCATAAAAAAAGTACACCCCACTATTTGAAATCGGTGAGTTTATTTACTAAATTTTTCTTTATTTTCTATGTTATTTACATCTATTTTATGCGCACAAGAATAATATATGGATGTATCGATAGAGCATGTGAGCATGGCCAGTTCTAAAATTTTATATAAATACCTGAAAAGGAAATTATGAATCCTTGTGATAAATTTTGAGTTTTTATTGTTCTCTAAATTATAACGATTTGTTTTAAGTTATTTTACACATATGTGCTGAGTTATATTGATACCATATTTAACTTAATTACAATGAAAATAAGATGTTGTTATGGTGCTAAGTCTATTTCAGTTATAGGAATTAGTGGAATTTCAATAACAAGATTAATAGTTAAACTAACGACCATGCCATGTTTGGTAAAATAAAAAAAAAAATACTTGAAGGCTTAATGATCACCTTTAAACTATTTATCTTGTCCTATAGGAATTGTAGGACTTGTTGCTAGTTTACGTACATGTCATAGAATTTTGGAACGTGAAGTCAAGTCTATTTTATTTTTTTATTAAGCATGAACAACCACTATGTGCCTAACATTTCTATTGTAACCATTTCTATATTCTTATGTGAGCTGTTGTGTCATATTATGGAGGATGATCTTATAAGGAAAGAAATTTATAAGAAAGCTAAATCTCGTGATTAGATTCTTAAGCACATCAAGTTTGAGCTTCTTGGAGAAGAATTCTATCTTTCACCTTATTTTATATTTCTTGGACTCAAGGAAAGTGGAAATTCCACTTTAGCATTACAAGAATGTATGTATATAATTATATATGTTAAAGGTGATATATCTTTGACATTGAGCTTTATATATTTGAAATTTGTTAATATCATTTTCACGAGACATGTCGTATTTATCTTATGCACAAAATAATTGTTTGCAGGTTATCATTTCCACAAAAAATTTGTATCCTAGAAATTGTTCAAAATTAAAGAGGAGTGTGGTTCTTATCTTGCTAATTTAGTAGGTAAATGTGGTGAAATCTTTTGAGGTTAAGTCCAAGACAGGGTATGCTAAATAAGAGGAAGGTAGGATCCTTTGAGGTTAATTCTAAGATAGGATAAGTCTTAAATGATATTTATTAAAAAGATATCTGTTATATTACTGAATTAGAAACTACACCAAAGAGGGAGCCCAAACATGATTTAAATGTTAATGTTTTCTAAGGAAATTAAGGATACAAAAATTAACAAGTTTTATGTGTCAATTATTCATAAGTATGTATGAATTTCCATTTACTTGCCATTGTTCATTTAATTCTTGTGATGCAGATGACTAGAACTAAGAGTAATGTTGGCTGAGTTATTTCTACTCTAATGTTGTTCATATGCCAATTTTGAAGCAAAGAAAGACTTTTTCAGAACTTTGTATATATTTTTACTATGTATATATATATACTGATTCTGTAGGAGTTGTGAACAGTATTAGAACTATGTTTTTATTTTAGATAATGTATATTTCTGCATTGTAAAACAGTGGTATCACATATGTTTTTAAAACCAAACAAAAAAATTTAAATTTATCCAGTACATTCCGTTTTTTTTAAGGTTCATGAAAATGATTTGGCATTTTTTAACTTTCCTACATATAAATGAGTGTATTTATATATAGTATGGCTTGGGGGGTCTTACAATAGTGCTATTTGTTTGACAAAAAATCAGATGTTTTACGAGAAAATTAAGCACATTGATGTTCGGTTTCACTTTGTTAGAGATATAATTTCTGCACAGAAAGTGAAAGTAGACGAGGTACATACAGATGATAATCGTGCTAATATAATCACTAAGCCAGTGACTACCATTAAGTTTAAGAAGTATTTGAACTTAATTGGTGTTGCTGGCTACACTCCTGGGTGATGAAGAAGGAGGTGTCGATGGTGCTGTCAAGATACAAAAGTGAACTACTGATCTAAAGACCAAGATGGAGAATTGTTGAGGCAGGTCGTTTAATCAATTAGTTATAATTAGTTTGGTTTCAGTTTCAGAGTTAGTTGTTAGGCAACGGATTATAGGAGTTAGTTTTAAGTTATGTACACATGTATTGATGAAAATGAGTGTATAAAGTAGCTCTATGACTCTGGAGTAGCTAACAGAGGAATTGTGAGCTTTTTTGTAAGAGTCAAGAAAGAAAATGTTATGGTCTGAAGGTTTCTTTGAGTCCTTGTGAGGAAGGGTGTAAAGGGGTCTGGACAGAGTATTTGAGAGAGTCTTGATTCGAAGCTAGTTTTATAAACTTTGTACTAAAACTTGAGTATAGTGGATTAACAGTGCCTGAGGCAATCTTGATGTTGATCTCCATATTGGAGACTGAACCAGTATAAATCTGGTGTGCTTTGTTGCTCTGTTTTTGGTGTTCGATTTTTGGTCTTTGAAGCTTTAATCATCACAGTGGCCACAGCCTCTCAGTTCGTGTAGCAGTGTCAGATTTAGGTACTGTAGCACATTTGCTTTTGTAGTTGTTAGATGTTTCCTGATTTAATCTTATTGGTCAACGAGTGAGAGTGCTTGTAAAGTTAGAAAGATTACAAGACCAGACACTTCATAAAACGATCTTAATGATCATTTTCAAGTTTTTCATGACATTAAAGACATTACAAATGCAGAGTCAACCATGAGAAGCTGCGCCTGTGGAACAACCATGATCTCTTATCCCTTGAGCACTGGACCGGATTGTGGTGACTCTATGTACAGTTTCTTCTGTGGCATCACTGATCTGATCACTTTCAAGGCGGTGAATACCAAGTCGTTAGCATCGATCCAGATAGGAGAAAGTTTGTCATTAAAGCTCAGCATTTGGATCATTGTGATGCTAGAAATTCCAGCAGCCAAAATTGCAACTCAACCAATCATTGCCATTTAAAGTAACCACTTGGTGCTATGTTGGATCAAGCAATTTTGATTCTCAATTTTCATCTGGAGGTACAAACGAGGTTGAAATTGGTTGGGAGATACCACGGGAGCCAACATGTACTTCAGATGCAGACTGCAAGGAATGGCCAAATTCGACTTGCAGTAATGCAACAAGTGATATGAAGAAGAGGTGCCTCTACAATGCAAACTTCAAATGGAATGGCATTGCCTTAAATTGTACCCGTAATCTGGGTGAGGACAATATTGTCCTTAATTTGATTATGCAAATTGAGTTTGCTATGGAAGATTCCTTTTGGTTCGTATTTTCTTTGTTCTGTTTTTAAATAAAAGGAAGGTTTAAGGCTATGTTTGGAACTTGGATTTTATTAGAGAAAAAAATTGCGAGTGAAAAATTGAAGGAAAAAGAAAGGAGAAAGTATTTTCCTAAAATCCTATAAAATTTAGTTTTCAGATCTCTCCTAATCTTTTACTATAATCTAAATCCTCCAAAATCATTTTAAACATCCTTCATGTAATCTCGATAAAACTTTTTTCTTCATTTTTTGATAATATCCAAAGAAAACAAAACGGAATGCTTAAGAATTTGTTTCCTTCCTCCCTAAAATCCAAGATGTAAACAGAGCCCAAGAGCATCCAGAAAACTAAGGTGAATCCCAACTAAATTGGTGCTTAATTAAACCTAATTCCCTTTATCCCAACCCTTTACTGTTCCCCAACCGATGAGCATGTAGATATTTTAAAAAAATAAAAAAATAAAAAGGAAAAAAGAAAAGTGTAATAACATGTGGTCTTGTGAATTTTCAACTTCTAGTTTTAATTGCCCTTTTGGAAACTGAAAACAGGAAAACAGGACACAATCGGATTGAATAAATTTATACTCACTTGTTTTATGAATTCTACAATTATTTGATCTTTCTAGTACAAGATCAATGATTGAAACTACTCCTCTTGCTTTCAGATATTAGTAATCGTGAACCATCAGAAGAAGAGTCTCATGGAAAAAATATGCCTTTGCGTCTAATTGTTGTGCCAACGATTACTTGGTGTTGCTTTTTTGGCATTCACTTTTATTTCTGCTATCATTTGGAGAAGAAAAATGTCGAAGAAGCAAGGTGAGCACTTTGCAAAATGCATGACAATCTGCACCCTAGTAGTACATTTGCATGAGAATATAACTATTCATAGTGGTATTCTGTGCATTGAGAGATTTGAGTGTAGTTATATACGCCCTATGTTCTAAATTCGGGAAACAGAATATCTGATCAAAGAAATAAAGCACCCTTCAAGCAAGATACTCAAAGACGTATCAAACACTTGATGGACTCTGCCAAATTTGAGGAAGAATATGAGACAGGCATAGATGTACCATTTTTTGATTTTGAAAGCATTCTAGCTGCAACAGATGACTTCTCCGACGCAAACAAACTAGGACAGGGCGGCTATGGACCGGTTTACAAGGTAACTTTAACAAATTTTAATTATTAGTTTATTTGTTTTCCAAAATGACTTTGGTTTCAAGGTATGTTTCCAGGAGGTTAAGAAATTTCAGTAAAGAGGCTGTCAAGTGCATCGGGACAAGGCTAATAGGAAATGAAGAATGAGATAATTTTGATTGTCAAACTTCAACATCGAAACCTTGTTACTTTGGTGTATTGCATAAAAGGGAATGAAAAGATTTGACTCTATGAGTACATGCCTAATAGAAGTTTGGATTCCTTCATGTTTTGTACATCTCTCCACTAACTAATATTGTATGGCTTGATTGATTACAGTTGATTTATCATAAGTACCTAAAGTATGTTTTGGCATGAAAATTGCAAGATAACACACAAAGCATGGTTTTGGACTCGGAGACACGCTTTGACATCATTATAGGAATAGCTCGAGGGCTTCTTTATCTTCACCAGGACTCCAGGTTGAGGATCATTGGTAGAGATTTGAAAACCAGCAATATTCTTCCAGACCAGAAGATGAACCCAAAAATATCCGACTTTGGCTTGGCGAGGATTGTTAGAGGCAAACAAACTGAGACAAATACAAATAGAGTAGTTAGAACATAGTAAGTTCCATACAAAAAGTATAAATGCCAAATATGTTGTTCCTCTATTTTAGCACTAGTTTTAATACTCAAATCAGTTAAAATAAATGCCTGAATATTATGCTATAACTAATTATTCTGACGAAGTGGACATATGTCCCTTGAGTACGCATTAGAAGGAATTTTCTCTGTAAAATCCGATGTTTTTAGCTTCGGTGTGCTTCTAATAAAGATAATTAGTGCAAAAAGAAACACAAGACTTATTCAATGTGAACAACCTTTGAGCATACTTGGTTACGTAAGGCTGCTTTATACGTCATTCTGTTTTTCCATCTACCTTTCCATTTTTTTTCTCCTTTCTAAATCATTTGTCAGTTTAAAATCTAATGGGATATTAACCCAAATTTCCACAGGCCTGGAAACTCTGGACAGAAAACAAGCTGATGGATTTACTGGACTAGACTTTGCATGAGAGTTGCAATGAAGACCAATTTATGAGATGCGTTAAAGTTGGCCTGTTATGTGTACAAGAAGACCCCAGTGAATGCCCTACCATGTCAAGTATCATCACCATGCTTGACCGTGAATCTGCAACTGTCCTAACTCCCCAAGAACCAGCCTTTTTCCTCAGGAGAGACGCTACTGCAGCTGCTTCTTCTTCTTCCTCTGGTAAACCGCAAACGCGTCCTGAAATAACAGTCACTTTTGATGGTCGATAATGTGAGTTGGAGATCCTGACGGTCTTTTCCCTTCGTCTCTTTTCCTACAAATTTTGAGCCCATTAGTATGACTTGTCCATTGAGCCATCCATTAGTCAGGTAGCTTTTGCTCTAAATATTTTTTTGTGCTTTTCTTGATAATCTCCTTTGTAAAAGTTATTTTCTTTTCTAGTATCCGTTACTGTAATATCTCGACTACTTTTTATTTTGATTAAAGATTATATCAACTGAAGCCTGCACTTATTGTTTCGCTAATAGAACCTCGTTGGAAAAAATATTTAGCTCGAGTGCGTTGTTGAAGGAAAAAAAAAAAAACGTAAAATAGTCTTGTTGGTAAATAAAGGTGAAAATAAGACCTTCTCATGAATTTTAACGTTATATCTCAAATAAATTTATATTTTTAGTAATATTTGCAATAACATTCTTGTAAAATCTTTCCCTCACAAGCATTAATTGAGAGAAAGTAAAACATAGTCCAAAATTACCCTTCACAAACTATATTCGAATATACTAAATAAATTCAAAACTACGAAACTTTATTCGAACGTACCAGATAAATTTTTATTTTAAAATAACTTAACAGTAGACATGCAATTTTAATCTCCCAAGTCCAACTAGTGCATAGAGACTTAGCATGTTAAAATAGAGCATATTTGATAAATGCACACAGATTTTGTAACGGATCTAGTCTTAACCCGCCAAAAATATGATCGGACCAGACTGACTCATATTTTTATTAAGAATTTCAACACAGCCCACAAGCTCACCCGATATTTTATGCGAGTTTAAGTGGGTTATATCTAAGTGTGTCGTACATATGTTTGTTTGTTAGTGTTCTATACTTTAAAATATCAAATATGTACTTATATAAGCTAAAACATAGGCCTAAAACAAATTCATATTCTTTTAAATTGGAATAAATAAAATATAAACAAAATAAGTAAATAAATAATATAAAAAGCATATAAATGAAAATATTTTATTAAAATATTTTATAATTAAGAAATATATTTAAAATAATATATAAAATAACTAAATATAAGTTTGCAGAAATATGGGTCCGACTAAATTTGGATAATGGGTTTATTATTGAGCCTCAACCTAACTTCATATGTAATGGGCTAGGCTAGTATTATGTTTTTTTCTTTAGAATATGGGCTTATCCACAAAGTTTAGCTTATATTAACATCACTATGTTAAAATTTATTTACCTTTAAAAAAATTAATTAATTAACTAAAAAGAAAAGAAGGAAAAAGAGGATAATTAAAAAATCTACTATTCATTACAAAATTTTATAATGTTGAATTATCTACGTAGCCATTTTATGGTCATTCTCTCTTTGCACCTTTTGGATGAATGTCCATCGTAATATTTGAAATATTTGAGATGGATATAAAAAAGAGAGCAATCCCATCTCCTTTTTTGAAAGCAGCCACGTCAACAATACTCTAACCATATTCTTCTCCTTGAGTCAAGCAAAAGGCCTAGTTGGACCAATTTTAACCACTAATAGTAACATGGATAAATCTCCAGACCCTTAGACTTATCATGATTCTCATTTAATTGCTATTACTTAATCTTTTGGTGAGATACAATTTTATAGGGCTTAGTTAGGCTGAGCCTGAGGATCCTTGTTCTTGTGGTTCCTCACATATGTGGCACAAGTGTACATGGGAAAGGAACTAAGAAAATGGTCATGGTCTGCTAAGCCTTATGGCCTGCTTTTTGTCTTCTCCTTGTTCATATTCTTGTTGTGCTCTCCTCACCTATTTTGCTATGCAATTAGAGATACCACACAATATAGCACTGGAATCATAGATTCTTCTAATACTAAAGACACGTATGTTTTAGATAGAAAAATATTTGAACTAGGATTCTTTACCCCAGCTGGAAGTCTCGGAAAAGGAAGATATGTTTCAATATGCACTACAAGAAAAAACACTTTTAATAATACTTAAAAAGTGTTACTGTAACTAGTTCATATCATTATGAAAAGTGTTATGTCAACTCATATTATTAAAAGTCTAAGTCTTTTATAACATTATTTTAATGTTATAAAAAGTTTTTTTTATAATATCTTTTTGGTACTATAAAATATAAATAATGACATTTTAGTGTAGTTATAATACAAATGTTTGATGAAAAGTACAAACTTTTTCATAACACTTTTTTATTGTTATAAAAAATTATATTTTATAACACTTTTTTGGTGTTATGTAAAATAATTGATAATATTTTACATGTGTCCCTAAAAGGCATAAACAATATGATAACACTTATTTATGTTATTAAATGCCTATTTTATAACTTTTTTTAATGCTATGTAATAAAAATAATAACACTTATGATGTGTCATATTCGCTCAAACATTTAATATATAGAATTATAATTGTCAATAGAACTCATAAATCTGTAATACCAAAATCACATTAGTATGTATAGTTCAACATACAATATTTCAATTCAAAAAAAATAAAACATGGATGTATTATCCCACAAGTAAACACAAAATCCGATAAAATCCAAATATCTTGCTAATCAAATTTGAAAATCTACGGCTATCTTTCTTCAGCATGTTATTCAATCCTTCGTATTCTCCCTTCATTTCCTAGATGTACATTACAAGAAAAAATTATATCAACAAAGTATTCATTAGTCTAATTTAATAATTCTAATGTTAATAAATTGAGGAAAACATTGACAAGGACCACCTCATCAAAACGTTATTAGCTGGCCATGCAACTATACTACCAACAGCATCTTCAATAGAACTCATCTCTGATGTAGGCCTCCACAAAAATGCATCAGGATGTCTAGCAAAATCTATGCCGACTTTCATGGCATTGGGTCCAATAGGAACATGATGAACTAAATCTTTTGGATCACTTGAGATAATATATCCATCTACAACAACTTCTGTAAATCCATACCAATCCAGTATCTTGCACTTATTGTCATGTGGGTTAACACTCACACTCTTCAATAGAATTTCAGTCACAAGAACAAACACAATAATAAGAATTGACTTAGTAGACATAAATGAGTTTTAAACAAATGAAATAATATGACTAAAGCTTTACCACAGGAGAAGGAATATTTGCTTTTGATTACTCCTCGGTCAATCTGGCTCAATCCAGATTGACGCTGTAAATATCATATATCATTTATTAGAAATGTGTATATATATAAATATTTTATTTATTAGATTGACTCCATTGACAGATTGAAACAACTGAACAATTTATATTTTCCTTGAATGGACCTAACAAAGCTGGCTTATGTACTTAATAAGGGTAAACCCTTCATAAATATAGATCAGACTCAACCAAAACAGAATAGAAAGAGAACCAAATCAGTGTATATAATAAAGTAACCAAGTTGATAGATGCAATCCTAATCAAGATTTCAAATGTCATTTATTAGAAACATGTAAAAAGTGTTCATTGTAACATCATATCTCATTTATTAGAAATATGGAAATTAATTTGAAAATGACTTGCCTGATTTTTCATTATGGAATGAATTAATTGCTCCATATGTGTCATTTGCTCTTTCAACTCTTTACATTGACTTTCTAGGTGAATTATATGATCATCTCTTTCTGATGCGTTTGGATAATTAAAACTCAATAAGGATCAATAAAGAAAGCACTAATGGAAAGAACCTGATGATAGATCCTTAGAGCCTGATTCAAAAGAACCTTTGCAGCTGCTCAAAATATGTGCAGTCCATCACTTGCAACTTATATAGCTGTAGGTTTAATTATCCTGTGAAAAAAAATAACAAAGAAATATAATATCAGAACTATATGATCAGAAAGTTATCTCAAATTATTAGCTTACTAAACCAATAAAATAAAACTATCATAAATATTATGTACCTATGCATGTCACGAGTCTTGATTTTCTAACAATATCTATATAGTAAGACAAACATAATAATTCTTCACATAGGAGAAAAATCTCAAAATACTCATTCAAAGATTAGAACTTTAAAATATTAAGTACTATAATAACTCTGTTATATTAAAAAAAAACAACAACAATAACTAAATTTCTATTTCTAGTCAAATCAATATTCCCTCAAAATCGTCTCTAATATAATGATCCTCTTCAGTTGCACCATCTAAATGAATTTCAGTCCTTGCATTCTCTTGAGAAATATTACTCATATATTCATGTTCATCATACTTTTCCAACTCATGGAAGCCTCTTGGAGGTGCCTTCAACACCACATACCAATTGGACGAATCATGTTCTCTTGAGTAGAAAACTTGTTTAGCTTGCGAAGCTAAAATAAACGGGTCTCTTTCAAATTGGTTTTGACTTTGGTGTAGATTAACTAATGCTAAACTATCTTCTACCCTAACACCATTCCAGAAATTAGCCCAATGAC
>JXTB01000001.1:174027-207717 GCA_002914805.1 Parasponia andersonii | reverse complement strand
ATTGTTATATTGAGTGGGAGGATTTTTATTTTTGATATTTTAATCCAAAATTATTTAAACCATGTTTTAGTTTTGAAAGGATTAATTTTGAGAAAATTAATGAATGTTTATAAAGTTGTTTATATTCATTATTTGCATTTATAATTATTTGTAAAACTTTTATACAAAAATATATTTTTTTAATAACTGTTTACTTATTTTTATAAATGCACTTAGAATTTAATTTGATTAAATTCTATTACTAAGAATCTTTAAAATTATTGGTTGAATAATTTAGCGGTTAATGTTTCTTAGTCCATTTTTCAAAAGTAATGTTTAATACAGGATTTGGTTTAAATACAGTATTTCAATTATTTATCTCTGGTTGAAAAATTGTTGACTAAATAATTGAATTTTCTTCTAGAAAAATTTTGCTTGAAGGATTTACAATCCACAGACCTTCTTACTTGATCGTTACGTCCTGTATGCTTTTATTGTCTAATTTTATATACATGAGATGTACAATATTATAGTGTTAGGACTTTGGCTTTAGACAATAATTGTTTTGATCATAGTACCATGTTTATTATAGTATGTCATAATGTCTTAAATTAGCTCATTCTCTTTAAGTCGTATAATTGGATATACATAATTGATTTTGTGGTTACTAAATAAGTTAGATAACTGGGTAAAATCAGGATTCCTAAATTTTAAAAGATTGAGTGGGAGCAGGTATGAGATATCCATGGTCTCCATCATTGGGTCAATGGTTCTAAAGATGTGTCTCGCCTCAGAATCTAGCTGAGCTCCCATAGAAAGGTATTCATCTGGGTATTACTGGTATTGAGTCTCTTCGGATAAATTTGCGAGTGGACTTTACGTACAGATCTCCCGTAGAAGACTGTATAGTTTAAGAAAGCTTGTGAATTGAAATGATGGTTACACACTTAACATAAGATGAGATTAACCTCCCGTAGGAGCTATGTTAGTAATTCTACAGACCGATAAATAGGATAATTAGCAAACTAGAATATGAGATATTTATCTTTATGTCTAAAGTGAATTGTTCACATTTAACTTATAGATTCACATGATTGACAAGAATTCAGAAAAATTATTTTTTGCTTGGCTATCCAAAGGAAGAGAAGGGTTATATTCTTTACAGACAATCTACGAATACTACCTTCATCAGCAGAAGTAGAGACTTTCTAGAGGATGAGAGGGAAGTCCGTCAAGAAAACGATGAAGAGAGAGTTTATGATCTTCATTGATTTTCTTAGTCATTAAGTTGTTAGTTGGATACTTCGTTTTTGCTTTTATTAATTTTAGTCATTTGGAACATTTTAGAATTTTTAGTATGTTATTTTTAGTAACTGTTTTTTGGACAAGTGGGAGATTTTTGGGATTTTTGCCCTAAAAAGCAGATTTCAAATTTTACCCTATTAAGTATAAACAACTATCTCTTATATGAAATTATGATATTTGCTAGATTAAACTATCTTAGTTGAATAGTTTATTCATCTGAAAAAGATTTCATGACTTTATATGTGTATAAAGAAACAAACATGATTAAGTGTTAATTATGGGGAGATTTCTTTCTTTATCTAAGTCTAAATGAAGTAGTTTACAATCTGTAAATAAAGATGGAATACTTTATTTACTATAGGTTGTAGTGTTTGTCTATCTCAACGGGAATGATGTGTCTCAAATCATTGAAGTATCTAACTTCTGATAAAAACACTAATACAACATAAACTAGTTATGTGTATTAAATTGGACCAGGTAATATAAAGAATTAGAGTGCCGTAACTCAATTCTTATATTATCACAAACTAGCTGTTAGCATATAAATCTTAATCTTTAATGTTTAACTGGACTTACTTTCATGGGTTATAGCCTTTTGATTTGTTAAAAGACTAAACTCTATGAAGTTAGAGGTGAACTCTGGCATATTGGAGGTTATTGCTTATAAATTGATGGGAACACCAAATAGTTAAGGACACTATACATTAATGCCACTTTAGGTTCTTTCAAGATTCATAGAATAATTAAATCTAAGATCTTAGTATTCACTTTGTGAATTAGTTGATAATTTTGTCTAAATGACCATTGAGAACAAAATTATCGACAATATTATTCCTTGATAGAAAGATGGTAACTTAAAGGTAAATAGGTGTTGGAGGAGTATTACGGTAATTTCACCTATCCAACTACGACATTGTATAGGATTATATATGTGGTATAGAATATGCTAGATGGATCGGTTAATTAAGGTTAGTTGATTAAATCTCTATAAAAGGCATGACATTTAATCTAAGAGTGCAGTATTGGGCCTTTAGTGGATTGTCTCCTTTACTAATAATATTTATATAAATACCATAATAAGAGTTATTATGTATTTATCATATTATTGGAGCTTAGATTATTTGGATCCATTAGGTCCCTTGTCTAGCTCAATTAAGCTCATTAATTGGTTGGTGGTATTTGTGAAATAAGTTTCATAAAAATGTGTAAAATAATGATTTTACACAGAAGTTAGTATTTTTATAAATAAGTTTCATGAGTTTGATGTATTTATAAAAATACACCCAAAGCCTAAATTGGAGAACAAGTCCAATCCTAATTGGGCTAGGGTTAGCAGTTTTTGGTCCCATATATATAAGATATATGAGAGGAAAAACTACACAGTAACTCATATAGAGTCACATGCATAAGGCATAGGGAGAAAGAGAGAAATTTCGGCCAACCTAGGCTGAGAGAGAAAAATGTCTTTTACAATCTCATAGTCTCATATCACATCCCAGTGTTCCATAGGATCAAGAAGGCGTTCTTGATCGTTCTTCAACGAAGGTTTTGAATTGGTGCCCACTCGCTTCGTCAACTAAGAGTAAAAGTATAGATAAGAAGATCTAGGATTAGAGGTCTGATCACCATCAATAAGTTGATCGAGGAGGAACATGCTATAAGAGGTAAACCCTAATATCATCTCTAGGGTTTTGTATCTACATTTGATTTATGTTGTACATGATCCTGTATATGATCTATATGTGTTATATGGTTATGAAAACTGTTTTCATGTAAAAATTTTAAAATCTAAATCTGCTGTTTTTTCCGCTGCGTTCATAATATGATCATGTATTTTCTATATCTGCATGCATGCATGATTTTCCTAAGTATTAGGTCAATATACTAACAGAGTTATGAGCAAGTATATGCATGATCCGGGGAAAGAGCATTGGCAAGCTGTGAAATAGATTCTACAGTACCTATTAAAGACTGTAGATGTTAGTTTTGTTTTAGAGCGAGATGATAGACTTGGTCAGTGTGCGGTTGGTTATGTTGATTCTAATTACACTTGTAATTTGGATAAACGTCGTTAAATTGCTAGATATGTATTCATATTTGCAAGAGTACTAATCAATTGGAAGTCTACTTTGCAGTTTATAGTTACTTTGTCTACCACAAAGGCAGAGTACATAGCAGTTACAGAGGCTGTGAGGGAAGTCATTTGGTTACAAGTGTAATAAATTATACCTGGAATAAAAAAAAAGAAAATAAATAAATGAAAGGGTAAAGGACAAAAATACTAAGGTTTAGTTTATTAAATAAGGACAATTAAGTCATTTAAAGGATTAGGAAACCCTATACGTATAATTTTTTAGAATCTCTGACAGAAGAAAAAAAAAATTTAATGCTCTACAGAGGAAGAGGAGAGTAGAAAAAAAATTTAATGCTCTGCAGAGGAAGAGGAGAGTAGCTAAAAGCTTGATAGAAGGAGAAGGATTACAAAAAGTTGATTGTCAATTCTCTAAGGTAAAGAACTCCTCCCTATCAATTATCAATTGGTTATGTGGGATTTTTGGGGCTAATCCATCATCTAGGCTTTAGAATTTTTTTAATCATCTTTTTTTTTTCTGCCATGATTTCAGGGTTTATTTATATTTTGATTGATTACTCTCGCTGTAAGGTTTAAAATAAGAGCAAAATTACGTGATTTGGATGTCTAGATTAAAAGTTATAGATTTTTGAGTTTTAGTCTAGAAAGGTAAAACTCAGTAGTGACTGCAACAGATCTTTTTGGTACTTTTGACAGTGTCATATTTGATATGATTGGAAAGTTATCGAATAAGCTTTCCATTGGTACATAATTTGTCAAAAATGGTCTTATAACCAGAGAGATATAGCATTTCAAAATGAGCACTATGAATCTGAAAATTTTTTGTAACTTTCAGCAATTAGAGTAAAAGGTGGTAGCGGTTTACTTGGATTTGTGAGGCCTATTTATGGACCCTACAGCTATGTTCTTGGCATTTTTAAGACCCCAATCAATTGTAAATATTGCCCTCCAAGTTTCATAATGTTTAGAATCAATTTGGAATTGTTATCAATTTGGAATATATCAAGTGTGCATAGGCAGCGGGTTAAATATTATATTAGGCATGATTTAAGGTACCTATTAATTGTTTAATAATCATGTATAATTCTTGTTATAATTATAAGTTCTTGTCGTAGCTAGCAATTTATGGTTGGATTGGTTAGACTAGCGAACAAGTAAGTAACATTTCATCTTTGCTAGTGACTTTTTTTTATACTTAAGTTAATGTCTCTTTTGCTTTCTTTTAAAGAAAATTATGTCTATAAATCTTAAACTTATTTTCAAGCAATTTGTTAATAAATAAAAATTAATTTAATAAGAGATAACTGTCTTTTAAATAAAATATGGATTAAGCTTATGTTTGTTACTACTGTTAAATGATTTGAAAGTTGTTACCTTATTGATAAATATGAAATGTATTTGTTAATTATTTTATAATTGAATGTATTGAAACGCTCTTCAATGGCTATGCATGTAGTCCAAATCTACAGAGGTTATATGTAGACAGTATTGACCTAGTTGCAGGGTTCAATATAGTAGATTCGTGATTTGTACCTGGCTACAGGGGTTATTTGTAGTAGATTCGGACCTGGTTACAGGAGTTATTTGTGGTAGATTCAGACATAGTCACAGGGGTTAAGTGTGGCCATAGTCACCAAAACTGTAGAGTAGAATTTGAAAATGATATCGATTATTGAACAAGTTTGATACAATGAATTTTGAAACCTTCTACTTTGTTAAATTGATTTTAGTTAGTTTCATTTTCTCTTTTTAAAAGTATTAATTTCTAAGTTAGTTTATTTTGTAAAATACTTACTAAACATTTCAAATTATATATGCTTGATCCAACTAGTAGAAGTTATTGGTTACTTACTGGGAAATTGAGCTCACCCTTTTTATTCTTTAATCTTTTTCAGATTTGGAGAATAGTCAATAAGTGAAACTCATATTTGAAGGAGGGAGATCGTTTGAAGACTCAAATTTTACTATTTAGAGTTACTATATTATTTGATTTCTATTTTGAGACATTGTTTATTATTTGAGGTATACTAAATTATTTTTATGGTTTTAGTTTCTTTGTTATTATGGATTTAGCAAATTGTTATTGATAGTTTAGATTGTTTGGTGTTTTGCTATAATGAGATATTTTGGTAATAATGGATCTATTTGAATTTTTAATAACGATTAGATTCGAAACCTTTCATGTCTATGATGTTTATCTTTATGGGCATGTGGTGGTTGCCATGTCCTTTGTCTTAGGGTGTGATAATTAAAGTAGTATCAGAGATTAGATTATGATATTTTAAGATCTTATCTAAGATTATGATTTTCTTTAAGTTATGATCTTTAGAACCTTCCTAAGATGTTGATTTTGTCTTCATCTAAGATTAGAGTAATAAGTATTGTTAAGACATTAAGCTAGATAATTGTAATCTTTCTCCTATTTTTTTATTATCTTGAATATGAAGTAATGTTGGGGAAATCTATTTTGTATTTGAAGGCTTGAATGGCAAACAATAGGACTTTGGTAGACTTAGCACGTGAAAATCAAATGGCTAACAGACAAGCTAGGTAATAGCAAAGGGCTTAACAATAAGGAAATATCAATGATAATTTTGGGAATATTCAAGGTGCACCACAACAAGCTGGGTTGCATACATTGATGAAAACCTTAGTTGAGGTAGTTCAATGTCAGCAAACTCAACAAGAGATGTTATATGTGCAACTACAACAACATCAGAGACAACAACAGCAACAAATGTTATTAATCAGTGCAGGCAACCTAATGGAATGTCAGAATTTAAGAAACTGACACCGCCATCATTTGAAGGGACAAATGACCCTCTAGAGGCTAAGAAGTGGTTGGCTAAAATGGAGAAGGCTTTTACTGCCTTGGGTAGTACTGATGCTGAGAAGGTGACCTATGTCACAAACATGCTACAAGGAGGTGCATATGATTGGGGGTTAATGGTGAAGCGCCAACATGAATAAGACACTGAATCTTTTACTTAGAGGAACTTCAAGGATGCATTTAATGAGAAATATTTCCCCAAGAGTAGCACAGAATGAGGTAGAATTAACCAGATTGTCAAAGTTTGCTCCTGCTTTTGTGGCAACTAAAGAAAGCAGAGCTTGAAGATTTGAAGAGGGGTTTAAGGTCCCGAATCAAATAGGGAGTTGAGCCATTTGAATTAGAAACTTATGGAGCTATAGTGAGCAAGGCTTTACTGATATAGATGGACTCAAAAATGCTCAATAGGATCGAGACAACAACCAAGGGAAAAGATACAAATCAGAACCATAGAAGAGTCAGAATTCAAGTGGATAAGCTAAGAAGCAAGGAACCTAAGCTAGTGGACTTCAGTGTACAAGATGCGGTAAAAAGAATCATGTAGACAAGGACTGCCAGTGGAACACAGGTGCCTATTTTCATTGTGAAAGCCATAAATAGAAGTTTGCATCATGCCCTTTAAAGAAAATTTCAAACATTACACAAGCTCTTCATAGTGCTCAATCCTCTCAAGGAACTAGACTTACTGGAGACAAGGGAGGAAATCAGAAACCTAAAGCTCAAGGAAGAGTTTATGCTATGACATTGCAAGATGCACAGACTTCAAATGATGTGGTGACAGGTACTATTTTTGTATCCTTCAAATATGCATACGTATTGTTTGATTCTGGAGCAAGTCATTCCTTTGTGTCCACTAAATTTGTGAAGAAACATGATGTGTTGATTAAGTCTATAGACACTGATTTATATATAGAAACCCTAATTAGAAGCACCTTGGTTGTTGACCATACTTGTAAGTCTTATAGTGTTGTTATCGAGTATAGGGAGTTACTAGTTGATTTGATGGTTATGGAAATGAATGACTTTGATATTATACTAGGAATGGACTAGTTATCTAGATACCATGCTTCTATTGATTATCATAGGAAGAAAGTCAATTTTCATATTCCTGGCCAACTTGAGTTCTCTTTTGTTGAAAATTCGAAACATACTCCTCCTTGTGTGATTTCTGTTTTACAAGCAAGACAAATGTTGAGACATGGCTGTGAAGGCTACTTGTCGATGGTCTGAGATACCTAACAAGATAAGTTGTAGCTAGAAGATATTGCTATTGTGAGCGAATTCCCAGATATCTTTCGAGAAGACTTACCAGGATTGCTGCCAGATATAGAGACATAATTTTCTATTAATGTTTTATCAGACACTGCTCCAATTTATAAAGCTCCTTACCGTATGGCACCAGTAGAATTGAGAGAATTGAAGGAGTAATTACAAGAATTGTTAGGTAAAGATTTTAT
Organism: Parasponia andersonii; assembly: GCA_002914805.1. Taxonomy (NCBI): domain Eukaryota; kingdom Viridiplantae; phylum Streptophyta; class Magnoliopsida; order Rosales; family Cannabaceae; genus Trema; species Trema andersonii. The sequence continues at coordinate 200,054 of JXTB01000001.1, read as the reverse complement.
TAGACCAAGCATTTCTCCATAAGGAGCTCCCATACTATATGTGAAGAAGAAAGATGGGAGCATGCGTCTTTGCATTGACTATCGAGAATTGAACAAAGTGACCATACGAAATAAATATCCTCTACCAAGGATAGACGATTTGTTTGATCAGTTGCAAGGTGCACAAGTCTTCTCTAAAATTGATCTTCGATCTGGCAATCATCAATTGAAGATTAAAGCAGAAGATATTCCTAAGACTGCTTTTCGTACGAGGTATGTACATTATGAATTTTTGGTAATGCCTTTTGGGTTGACTAATACCACAATTGCATTCATGGACTTAATGAATCGAGTGTTCCATCTATTCCTTGATCAGTTTATGGTGGTCTTCATAAATGATATATTGGTATATTCAAAAAGTGAAGAAGAGCATGCAGAGCATTTGAGAAAAATGTTGCAGATTCTACAAGCAAAGAAGCTTTATGCGAAATTGAATAAATGTGAATTCTGGCTTGCGAGTGTGTCTTTCTTGGGGTATGTAATATCAAAAGATGAAATTTATTTTGACCCTCAAAAAGTTAAAGCAATTACAGAGTAGAATAGGCTGACAAATATTTCAGAGATTTGCAGCATCTTAGACTTGTCTGGATATTATAGAAGGTTTGTGGAAGAATTTTCACTGATAGTAGCTCCTTTGATACAACTTACTCATGAGGGAGTCAAATTTGAATGATCAGAAGATTGTGAACGAAGTTTTTAGGAACTAAAGAGAAGATTAGTTTCTGTACCAATCCTTACAGTACCTATTGAGACTGGAGGATTCATTGTGTATATTGATGTGTCAAAGAAGGGGTTAGGATATGTTTTGATGCAGCATGCTAAGGTTATTGCCTATGTTTCTAGACAATTGAAGGTGTACGAGGAAAAATATCCTACGCATGATTTAGAGTTAGCTGCTGCAATTTTTGCTCTTAAGATCTGGAGACATTATCTCTATGGAGAGAAATGCGAGAACTATACTGATAATAAGAGTTTGAAATATATCTTCACTCAAAAGAAGCTAAACATGAGGCAAATAAAGTGGTTATAGTTGTTAAAAAATTACGATTTGACTATTCACTACCATCCTAGGAAGGCAAATATGGTAGCAGATGCTTCAAGCAAAAAAATGTAAGGTAATTTGGCAACTTTAATCACTGATCAGAAGAATATTTTGGAAGTTACAAGAAAATTGAACATCAAAGTAAAAGTACCAAAGTTTGGAGTACAGCTGGCTAGTTTGCATGTGCAACCTTTATTAATTGATATAAATCAAGGATGCCCAACTTAATGACCCCTATTTGTAGAAGACTTGAGCTAAGATAGAAGCAGGAGTGAAAACAGAGTTTCTTATCCATGAAGATGGATTCTTGAGATTTGGGAAGAGATTGTGTGTGCCAAACGATCCGGAATTGAAGAAGGAGATTCTTAGGGAAGTACGTAACACGAGCTACATAATACATCTTGGAGGCACTAAAAATATATAGGGATCTAAGAGAGAATTTCTAGTGGAATAACATGAAAAGAGAAATTGATCAATATGTTGCACAGTGTTGTCAACAAGTGAAGGCTAAACACCAAAGATTTATAAGATTGTTACAACTCATTGAGATTCCTGAATGAAAATGGGATTGTATCACTATAGACTTTGTAACAAGATTACCAAGGACTAATAATGGTAGTGATGTAACTTGGGTTTTTGTGGATCGTAAATCTAAATCTGCACATTTCTGGGCTATCAAAATTACTTTTTTCTCTCTCGAATTAGCAAAATTATATATAGGAGAGATAGTGAGACTACATGTGATTCCTGCAGTTATTATTTTTGACCGAGATCCTAGAGTTTTATCTCAGTTTTGGAGTGCTGTACACAAAACCGTTGGGACTAAGCTAAGCTTCAGTACAGCTTTTCACCCACAAACAGATGGATAGTTAGAAAGAACCATTCAAACATTGGAAGATATGTTGAGAGCTTGCACCATAGATTTCAAGGGTTCTTGGGATGAGCATTTGCCCTTAGTAGAGTTTGTGTACAATAATATCTATTAGGCTAGTTTACAAGTAGCACCGTATGAAGCTCTATATGGTAGGAGGTGCAGATCTCCTATTTGTTGGGATGATGTTGGAGAAAAAGTAATTACAAGACCTAAAATGGTACAATAGACTGTTGAGAAGATTAGATTGATCAAAGAAAGACTTTTGGCTACACAAAATCATCAGATAAGTTATGCAAACCCGAAAGATGAAAAGTGATATTTGAAGTTGGTGATCATGTTTTCTTAATAGTGTCACCTATGAGAGAGGTAAAGAGATTTGGAGTTCGAGGTAAGCTAAGTCCTCGATTTATTGGCCCATTTGAGATATTAGATAAAGTTAGTGAGGTAGCATACAGATTTGCTCTACCACCAGCTTTGTCTAGTGTTTACAATATGTTTCACATGTCCATGCTGAAGAGATACATTCCTGATCCTAGTCATGTGATTCAGTATGAGCCAATACAACTTAAAGACGATCTAACTTACGGAGAACATCCTTTGTGTATTGTTGATATAAAGGAACAAGTGTTGAGAGATTGGATTATTTCTTATGTTAAGATTAAATGGACCAACCACACTGGAAGAAAAGCTACATGGGAGTTAGAAGATAAAATAAGAGCAAAGTACCCTTTTCTTTTTGAGACTAAAGGTATATGAAGTTTAGAGGACTAAACTTATTTTAAGAGGGGGAGAATGTAATAACCCATACCTGGAATTAAAAAAAGAAAATAAATAAATAAATAAATAAATGAAAGGGTAAAAGATAAAAATACCAAGGTTTTAGTTTATTAAACAAGGACAATTAAATAATTTAAAAGATTAGAAAACCCTATATGTATAATTTTTCAGAGTCTCTAATAGAAGAAAACAAAATTTTAACACTCTGCGGAAGGAGAGAAGAGTAGCTGAAAGCTTAGGAGGAGGAAAAGGATTATAAAAGGTTGAATGTCAATTCTCTATAGTAAAGGACTCCTCCCTATCAATTATCAATTGGTTATTTGGGATTCTTGGAGCTAATCCATCATTTAGGGTTTAGAATTTTTTTAAGCATCTTTTTCTTTCAGCCATGATTCTAGGGTTCATTTATATTTTGATTGATTAGTCTCACTGTAAGGTTTAAAACAAGACCAAAATTACGTGATTTGGATATCTAGATTAAAAGTTATATATTTTTGAGTTTTGGTCTAGAACGAGAAAATATAGTAGCAATTTCTACTGGTTTTTCTAGTGCTTTTGATAGCCTAATAGGGTCTTATTTGGTATGATTGTAAAGCTTATTCGATAAGCTTTTCAACCGTATATAATTTATCAAAAACGAACTTATGACCAGAGAGATATAGTCTTTTAAAATGAGAACTATAAATCTAGAAAATTTTTGTAACTTTCAGCAATTACAGTAAAATGTAACAGCAGATTACTTGGCTTTGTGTGGCCTACTTATAGACCCTACAATCATTTTCTTGGTATTTTTAGCACCTCAATCACTTTTAGATATTATCCTCCAAGTTTCATAATTTTTAGAATTAATTTGGAATTGTTATGAGTTTTTAATGTCGAGGTTATACAAGGTAATGTAGCGAATGTATTAAGTGTGTATGGGTAGCGGGTTAGACATTGTGTTAAGTATGATTTAAGGTACCTATTAAGTGTTTAATAATCATGTATAATTTTTGTTATAATTATAGGTTCTTGAGGTAGCTAGCAATTTATGGTTGGATTGGTTAGACTAGCGAACAAGTAAATAACATTTCATCTTTGCTAGTGACTTTTATTTTACTTAAGCTAATGTCTTTTTTGCTTTCTTTTAAAGAAAATTATGTTTATAAATCTTAATCTTATTTTCAAGAAATTTTTAATAAATAAAAATTAGTTTGATAAGAGATAACTATCTTTTAAATAAAATATGGATCATGCTTATATTTGTTACTACTATTAAATGATTTGAAAGTTGTTACCTTATTAATAAATATGAAAAGTATTTGTTAATTATGTTATAATTGAATGTATTGAAATGCTCTTCAATGACTATGCATGTGGACCCAATCCACAGGAGTTAGATGTGAACAATATTGTCCTAGCTGCAGGGTTAAATGTAGTAGATTTGTGATTCGTACCCAGCTATAGTGGTTATCTGTAATAGATTCGAATCTGACTACAGGGGTTATTTGTGACAGATTTAGACCTAGTCATAGGTATTAAGTGTGGCCATAGTTACCAAAACTGTAGAGTAGAATTTGAAAATGATATTAATTATTAAACAAGATTGATACGTCGAATTTTGAAACCTTCTACTTTGTTAAATTGATTTTTAGTTAGTTTCATTTTCTCTTTTTAAAAGTATTAATTTTGAAGTTAGAGTTATTTTGTAAAATACTTACTAAACATTTCAAATTATATATGCTTGATCCAACTAGTAGAGGTTATCAGTTACTTACTAGGCTATCAAGCTCACCCTTTTTATTCTTTAATTTTTTTTCATATTCGAAGAATAGTCAATAAATGGAACTCATATTTGAAGGAGCGAGATCGTTTGAGGACTTAAGTTTTACTAGTTAGAGTTACTGTATTGTTTAGTTTCTATTTTGAGACATTGTTGGTTATTTAAGGTATACTAGATTATTGTTATAGTTTTAGTTTCTTTGTTATTATGGATTTAGTAAATTGTTATTAATGGTTTAGATCATTTGGTATTTTGTAATGATGAGATATTTTGGGTGATAATGGATCTATTTAGATTTTTAATAACGATTAGATTCGAAGCATTTCATGTCTATGAAGTTTATCCTTATAGGCATATAGTGGTTACCATGTCCTTTGTCTTGGAGCGTGACTACAAGGATTACTAGAAGAGCTGGGAGTTATTCAAGAGCATGTCTGTACTTTTTTAGATAGTCAGAGTGTTATTCACTTAGCGATGAATCTAGTATACCATATACATATGAAGCACATTGACGTTCGACATCACTTTGTATGGGATATTATTGATGAAGGAAAGATACTGCTTTAGAAGATTGAGACTATTGAGAATCCTGCAGATATGATGACCAAGGTGGTAACATCGATCAAGTTCAATAATTGTTTAGACTTGATCAATATTCTACAAATTTGATGGTACCTTTTAGCACATAAAGTGGCATTGGTATAATAAATAGTGGATACAGAAAATGGGGGAATTTGAGTAGAATTTACTAACTCGTCAATGTGGAGATTGTTAGAATTTGGCTTGTTAGCTTTTATAATTGTTTTGCGCTTTGTCCCATATTGCTTTTGTATGAATATTTGAGGTCTATAATTGGCTATAAATAAAGTTCTCTATAATTGGTTTTAATCATCCCAAAATTAGTTCTCTATTGGTGAGGACCTTTATTCCTAAGGACCTCTATAGTTTTGTTTTTATCCTTTTTTCCCATTTATTTCATAGTTTTTACATTATAACCTAGATTTTGTATTTCAGGTAATTTGCCGAATCTCACTAAATTTTATGTTCTCTTTTATTTTTGTATTTAGTATTTTAGTTAGTTCGTAATTTATATTTAATATTATCTTAGCATTAAATATAAATATTTAAAGTAGTTGTGTTTCCGCTGCACAATACTATCTTCCCCAGTTTCAAATGCAATGCATCCACCGTTATTTTCAAGGTACTCAATGGTGACTATCGAGTCATTAGCATTAATCCAAGTAGGCAGAAATTTTTTATTCGATTTGGGGATTTTCTTGATTGTGGAAATTCAAGTGCTCCAAATCTGCAGCTCAACCAGTCTTTGCCATTTAATACAACAAAATTTTTATGCAATGCTCAAAGTAGAAATAAGGTAGAAATTGGTTAGGATCTACCACGAGAGCCAATCTGTACATCAGATACAGACTGCAGAGGATGGCCATATTCAACATGCACTAAAACAAGTGATGGGAGTAAAAGGTGTTATTACAAGAACAGCTTCACTTGAGATGGTTCTTCCTTAAAATGTACACTTGATCAAAGTAAGTTAGATTGCATATACATGTGTGCATGAGCCTCCCACGAACTGAATATTTGTCGATTGATACTTGATACTAATGACTAAAGATGAGGTTCATCCGCAAAGGAAAAGGCATCTTTTCTCTTAATATTTTTTCCCACCCTGACCAATTGCTGCCCAATTTGACACCTTTACCTCTTTCGATTTGTGCCTTGAAGTAGAAGCCATACAATGAGAACTTCAAGAAAAATAGAGCTGAATCTAAGGACCTAGTGGAGTCACACTCAACACATGCAAATATGACAAAATCTTCCATAATCTTCGAGTACAACTTCCTTCATTCCTTAGATCCTACCATAACTAGAAAAGAACGGACATAGGAAAAGAAAGCGAAAACATAATGAACATGCAGATTGAATGCAATGCTGTTAACTGATATAATTAGTTTTCGTCATTTTTTCAACTTGCTCTGCACCTCAAATGTAATTATACACGATTAGCTTTTTTATTTACAAATGTTATTCCCTTGTTTCTTGAAGGGCCTTCAAGGAAAAAAATTCTCTTGTTTCTCATTGTTGTGGTAATAGTTGTAGCCACAGTTATTCTCGCTTAAGCTGTTCTATAAAAATATGACTTACCAAAATGGTTTTTCCTAATTTTTAATTAGACACGTGTCAACTCTCTAGGACATAACTAACTCACTTCTACTATGAATTACCGTGATGCAGTGGTTACATGTCACTAGCGTACGCGCTATAAGGGATTTTCTCATTTAAATCCGATGTTTTTAGTTTTGGTGTTATGCTACTCGAGATAATTAGTGGAAAAAGGAACATAAGATCACTTCAGTTGGAACAACATGTTAGCCTCGTAGCTTATGTAAGTGTACATTATCTTTTTATAATTCGCATCTTTGCCACTATTTTCTTTTGGTGTCATGCTAATCTGTTCTCTTCTTCATGGTACATGGTACATCAATATTTTTCTCAGGCATAGAGACCATGGACAGAAAATAATAAGGTGTTGAATTTAATGAACCAGACTTTGGAAGAAGGGAAAAATTCATAAATACCCGTTTTTAAGACCATATTTCTATAAATACCCATTTTTTTATTTTTATTTCATGAATATTCATTTTTATATTTGTTTTGTTAAAAATGTAGACTGTCGGTGCTTTATATATGAAATGTATACTGTAGTATATATTTTATACATCAAGTGTATACTACGGTATATATTTCATAAATAAAAATTACACTAAAAATTAGCCAATATTTCAAAATGTATACCATAGATCAAATTTTTAATGAAAAATATAAAGAATGATAAACATTTATATTGTAAATATATATCGTTCATATTTTACACAGAAAATGTGTACTGTACGGGGAAAAATTATATTATAAATTTACTGCTCATATTTTGTACATAAAATATGTACCATATAATTGGATATTTTTGAAAAATAAAATAAGAATGAGTATTTATGAATATAAATTATAAAAATAAGTACCGCACATAAATTGCTAATAGGAGAAAATTGCAAAGAAGACCAAATTCATAAAGTGTGTGAATGCTGGGCTCTTATGCGTACAAGAAGACTCAAGTGATCGGCATAACATGTCAAATGTGATCACCATGCTTGATGGTGAAGCTCCAACCCTTCCGTTTCCCAAAAAGCCAGCCTTTGTCCTAAGGAGAGGCTCCACTACAGCTTCATCTTCTGCTAAACCAGAAACAAATGCTGAAATAACGTTCAGCTTAGAAGAGGGTCGATAATGGACGGTGGAGATCCTTACAAGTCTCCTCCTTCATGTCCCTTTATTTTTTTTACCTACATGTGCCCATTGAAATTGGACTTCTCTTCTCTTCTTTTTTTTTTTTGTTTTTCCTTTTTTCTTGATAAATTTTTAGACTTAAGCATAAAAATAATCTATTTTTCTTTTAGAACCTCATTGGAATATATATGTAGCTCAAGCCTCAGGCATAATCATAATTATTGTGCGGTCTAAAATCCTATATGAATCATATATGTTGGTAAATACCAAAAAGAGAAAAGTTGACTAAGTGAACGTATCAGGTCGCATGAGAAAGAATTAAATGCGACCTCCACCGCATAAGTTAGTGCGCCTCCACCACATAAGTTAGTGCGGCCTCCTCTGAACGAATTAAGTGTGACCAAAATGAAAAGGAAACTAGACTAAGATTCGTCAAACAGGTAACCTACAAAGAAAGAGAAACAAAAGTTTCTCTTTAAAGATGGACTAATCATCACATTTAAGTGATTACCCAGTTATATTGTTACTCAAATTGTATTGCCCGATTATACAGTTACCCATTCTTACAATTGGGAAACATTGATCTATCCTCACCTATATAAAGAGAGTTCAATGTTTCAATCGGAGTGCTTTTGATCTTTTTTGGACTTCTTTCTAATTTTTTGGATTTTTTAAACTTTTGCTTCTTCCTTTTGGACAACATATTGTAATTTTGAGCTTTTGTAATTCTCTAAAAAATAGTAAAAAAATAGTGGACGTAAACTCATATTTTTTGGGACTGAACTACTATAAAATTCTTATCTCTTTGTTTGCTTTAGTTAATTAATTATGTTCACACACAATTCACATTTTGTAATTTTTCTAAATTTATTATTGACAAAATCTTTGTCAATAATAATAATAATAATAATTATAATAATAATAGAAAATATCTAGTTTAGGTCATGCTGATTTAATAGTATACCAACTTTAACGTAATAAAATAACCCATGCAGACCGACAATGGTCTTCACGGGTCTCAATCTTAAAATATTATTTAAGAAAAAAGGGCAGTAGATGCTGCTTCATGAAAAGAAACCCGCCCAAGTGTGTAGACCAATGTCAAATTCTTTCCCACGAAAACAGAGGAAGAAAAATAGGTAAATCCAAGGGACCACAAGTCAAAAGGTAATTAGAGGATAGAGATTTCAAAATTCTGTTGAGGTAGCTTGACTGACTCTGCTCGCCAGCTAGCTGCCCATACTAGCTTGCTTGCTTTTCCGGTAATTTCAACTTAAGTCCCATTAATTAATTACCACTCAAACTGCACATTTTTAATGTATTGCCCTTCCATCACCATTCAATAAGCAGTACACCTTGTTATATTTTTACCTATCTCTTTGCTTGCTACTGTTTTGTACTCATTTGAAACGATGCTAAATTATACGAACTTGTTCTGTACATTCACCACCAAATGATTTATGAGGTATTACAAGCAAGGTTAGTACTTAAAGAACTTGAAAGATGCAAGTAGTATAGGTAGTGTGATACTATAGGATATTGATTCTATTTTAGTCTGGTTTAATGGACTAATCATCTTGGATTCTCAGTTTCATTACTTTGTAATTCAGCGTCCACTAACTTGTCGAATCAATTGAGTTATCTTTCAAACTAACTGTGATGACCTCGCTAGAACCTCTTTGAAATGGTTAGGTCTATATTTGCTTGGCTCATTTGACTAGAGATACTCAGTAATTTACCCCAAAAACTTCAAGCTGATTAGACTAAACATCGGTTTTGAAGAATGACATCAAATACATGGCCGTTATGGACTGTTTTTTTAGAAGAAAGCTGCTACAAAATTTCTTTTTTTAACCATGTTTGGAACCTAAATTTTTAGAAGAAAAGAAAAAAAATTCAAAATATTATATTTTCTATTGTTTAGGTTCAGACAAAAAACAGAGAAATTTTTTTAAGGAAAATGAGAATTAGATTTCATATTATTTTTTAGTATATAGAATTTAGATAAATTATTCAGGAAAAAAAAAAAGTTTTAAGCTATGTTTGGTAGGAAAGAAAAGGGAGTGGAAAAAAAAATTTAATAGAAAAGTAGAAGAAAATAAAAATTTAGGTTGTTTGATAGAAGAGAAAAGAGAAGGGAAGAGAAAATGAGAGAGAAAAAGTAGTGGGATCCACTCAAATATTTTTCTCTAAAAAATAGAGAAAAAATAGAAAAAAAAAAGTTTTTTACTAATGTTTTAAAGTGAATTTATCAAATTAACTTTATACATTATTTTTAAAATTTTAATAAAAATGGCAAACTAATTATTTTAAAATATACTAATTTTCTTTCTTTTTTACGTACTAAACAATTATAGAAAGAAGATAATTTTTTTTTCATTCTCTATATTTTCTTTTACTCTTAATTTTTCCTTCACTCTTACTTTCTTTTCTCTCTACCAAACATAGTCAATTCTTTATGAATTTTAGAAAATATTTTTCACTTTCTTTTTCTTTGACTTCTTCTTCATATTATTTTTCCCCTCATAAAACTCAGGTTCGAAATAAAATGTTAAGGAGAATTATTAACCATTAAATAGCCTCAAATACATGCACCAAACGATGTGATATGATTTTTCAGTCATATTTTATCTCAATTAAGGCCATCTCACTTTTTTCAATTGTTTTTTATGGAAACTTTTCTCAAATTTCCGTAATTAAAATCATGTCACGTTGTTCGTCGCAAATTTTCGTATTAAATCGTAGGAGTCTCTAGTAATATACTGTTGTGTTATAATATTGTAAATGTCTCAGTAATGAAAGCCATCCTTATTTTTCTTTTTTATCTTATTTGTGGGGTTTAGCAAGTTGAACGTGTGTGGCTGAGTGAGTTGGAAAATCATGTCTACCGATCTATGCTTGACCCCTTGGTTACTCCTCATTTCAAGTTTCGTTTGCCTTTTTCGATGATTTCAAATCTTCATAACACTAAAATAATATTAAATACTTTCAAATGTGTCATTGTCACCTTAAATAATTACGACCCTCAAACGAAATTTCAATCCAAGTAACCAATCAAGTTCAGGCAAATGTTAACCTCTGGTAAAATTAACATGTGGGGTTGATTCTGATAATGAAAAACAGCGAGGCTGGCACTTTTGACTCAAAGTAAAGTCATGTGAATCTCGGCACCGGGCTCTATAGGAAATTTAATGATTAAATATTTTTACTGCATGACTCTTGGTTTGAGGCGAAGGAGAATTTCTTAACACTTGAAACATATTAATATTATGGTAAGCTAAAGAAGAAACCAAAGAAAAAATAATCATGACTAGTTGGTCTGTAAATCACATGTTGTTTATCTTATTGTTCCACTCATTCTTCTTGTACAATTCATTTGTGTCTTCTTTAGCTAAAGATACCATAACATATAACAGTTTGCTTAGTGATGAGAAAAGGGATTCTCTGGTTTCAGCAGGTGAAGTCTTTGAGCTGGGATTCTTTACACCTAACGGAAGCTTTGACAATAGAAGATATGTCGGAATATGGTACTACAAGTCGAATCCACGAACAGTTGTATGGGTGGCCAATAGAGATAATCCACTTTCAGCTAGTTCTGGTGGAGTTTTGGCAATTTCAGATGATAGAAATCTCGAAGTTTTGGATAGAACTGGGAAAAGTTACTGGTCAACAAATGTTCCAAGCTCGACCCGGATGAACAGAGCGGCTAAGCTAATGGATACAGGGAATTTGGTGTTGAGTAACGAAGACACGGAAGGCAACTCAATGAGAATTCTATGGCAGAGTTTCGAAAATCCAACGGATACATTTCTTCCAGGCATGATGTTAGATGAAAACTTAGTGTTGACTTCTTGGAAAAGTAGTGACGATCCTGGCTCAGGGAACTTCACGTTTCAGCAAGATCAAGAAAGAACAAACCAGGTGATTATATTGAAAAGATCAGTCAAGTACTGGAATAGTGGAGTTTCGGGTAGATTCATTAGTCTCAATGAGATGCCCCCTGCTATTCTTTATTTGCTTTCGAACTTCACATCGAAAACAGTTCGAAATAACTCTGTTCCTTATCTGACTTCATCTTTGTATAATCACACAAGGTTGGTTATGAGTATTTCTGGCCAAATTCAGTATCTAAGGTGGGATAGTCAGATGGTTTGGTCTCCGATTTGGGCGGAGCCTAGAGATAAATGCAGTGTGTACAATGCTTGTGGAAACTTTGGTAGCTGCAATAGCAAGAACAACTTGGTCTGCAAGTGTTTGCCTGGTTTCAAGCCAATCTCACCAGATGACTGGATTAGTGGGGATTACTCAGGTGGATGTGTTAGAAAGACGACGACATGTCGTAACAATTCCATGGTTGACACATTCTTGGACCTCAAGATGATGAAAGTTGGAAATCCAGATTCTCAGTTTAATGCTAAAAGTGAAACGGAATGCAAAATTGAGTGTCTCAATAATTGCCAGTGCCAAGCTTACTTGTTTGAAGAAGCTGAGATGAGTCAAGGCAGCTCGGCATGTTGGATATGGTCAGAGGAGCTCAACAATCTCCAGGAGGAGTACGCCACTGACCGGAATCTCCACGTTCGTGTAGCAGTTTCAGATATAGGTACGAGTCTTTCTTTCTGTTTGCTTGAATTAATGACTTTCAAAACTTCCAGGCTATTTGGATATGGCACCATGTTTATGGCTACTGAGTTAACGATGGAAATTATATTACCAAAGAGCTCTAGAACTTCATTATTGCTCAAGGAACATCTCTTCAGGGTTAGAGAAGATTTACTTCTTCCTTCTCATGGCCTATACTGTGTCATGTCCCAGATCTTTCAGACAATTTGTTGATGTAAAGCCAAGATATTTTTTTCCCTTTGATTTGTTCTTCTCTGAATGTCTGGGTTCTTTTTTTTGCAGAATTAACAGCCAGGAGTTGTGAAGCTTGTGGTACAAACCTGATCCCATATCCCCTTAGCATTGGTCCAAACTGTGGTGACCCCCTTTACTACAGTTTCCACTGCAACAACTCTGATGGCCAGGTTGGTTTTGAGACGCCTAGCGGCACCTTCAGAGTCACAAGCATCAACCCGGATACACGGACATTTTTCATCCGAATCAAAGATGTTGATAATTGTAAGAACAGTGATAATGGGAAATTTCTGAAGCTCAACCAGTCATTGCCATTTAGCACGATGGGAGAATGCAATGTTAACTTGGCCAAGTTTAGTTCTGACTTGATATCCAAAGATGGAGTGGAAGTAGAAATTGCTTGGAAACCACCGTTGCAGCCACCTTGTTCTTCATCAGCTGACTGCAAGAACTGGCCGGATTCAACTTGCAATGCTACACGAGATGGGAACCACAGGTGCCTCTGCAATAAAAATTTTCAATGGGATAGCTTGAACTTGAAATGTACTGGAGGTATGAAGATATAATATCTAGTCAACTTGGAAGGACTAGACAAGCAGAACTTTTAACTCTTTCTTTCAATATATGCAGAAGCTGGCCACAGCACAAAACTTAGGAGAGGAAAGATGGCATTTGCTTTGATCATTATAGTTACTCTTATAAGTATTGCTGTTCTAATTACTCTCTCAAGCACCATTATTTATATCTCCTGTTGGAGAAGAAAGCTGGTCAAAAGACAAGGTAACCAGAAACCATTAGCTAACTTATGTGAAAAGATAAATCAATACATGTTGATGTGAGTGTCCAATTACTATAACAAAATTGATTCATGCCATTCAGATAGCAGAGGAAGCTTTGAAAAGAACGGGGTGCTTCAATTGTATGACAGTGAGAGACGTGCCAAAAGCCTGATTGATTCAGGCCGGTACAAAGAAGATGATACCAATGGCATAGAAGTACCTTTTTTCGAATTGGAAAGCATACTCGCTGCCACATCTTACTTCTCGAACGCAAACAAGCTTGGACAAGGAGGGTTTGGACCTGTATACAAGGTAAACAATTCTGTCACTGAAACTCTATATGGATCACTTTCAACTAGTTACTGCTAAATACAGAGGAGTTTATTTGGATTGCACTCAGGGTACGGTTCCAGGAGGACAAGAAATTGCTGTGAAGAGGCTCTCAAGTGGTTCTGGACAAGGCCACGAAGAATTTAAGAATGAGGTTCTTTTGATTGCTAAGCTTCAACATAGAAATCTTGTTAGGCTTTTGGGTTATTGCATTGAAGGAGAAGAAAGAATGCTAGTATATGAATACATGGCTAACAAAAGCTTAGACTCTTTCATATTTGGTTAGTATCTTAGTTGTGTCCCTAATGTTTTCAGTGCATAATGTGGTATATGCTTCTGGATGAAACTAATTGTTTTCTTGAATGGTGAATAAAAACCTTGGAAGATCGAAAACTATGCATGTTATTGGACTGGGATCTGCGCTTCAACATCATTTTGGGAATTGCTCGAGGCCTTCTCTATCTTCACCAAGATTCCAGGTTGAGGATTATTCATAGAGATCTAAAAACCAGCAACATTTTACTAGATCAAGAGATGAACCCCAAAATCTCAGACTTTGGTTTGGCAAGGATTTTCGGTGGCGATGAAACTGCAGCAAACACCCAAAGAGTAGTTGGGACATAGTACGTTCACCATGTTTTCTTCAGAGTATTCAGACAAATTTCAATCCCCTAACTTGACAAAGGAATTTCATAACATAAACATAACCCATTCACAACTCATTCCATAATCTTTTTTTCACAGTGGTTACATGTCTCCAGAATACGCATTAGATGGACTATTTTCCCTCAAGTCCGATGTTTTTAGCTTTGGAGTCGTTCTGATTGAGATCATCAGTGGAAAAAGGAATACAGGATTTTATGAGCCTGAACAAGCTTTGAGTCTCCTAGGCTATGTATGTATTTTTCGAAAAATTTCATCAACCAATTGATATTTGTCTTTACCCTTTACTTGATTTTTCTATACCATTCTTTCAAAATGCCTGCAGGCATGGCATCTATTGAAAACAGAGAAGGCATTGGATTTGATTGAACAAACACTCATTGAAAGCTGCAAGAAAGAGGAATATTTGAGGTGCATTAACGTAGGCCTTTTATGTGTTCAAGAAGATCCAAGTGACCGTCCCACCATGTCCCATGTAGTTTTCATGCTTGGAAGTGAAACCACAACCCTTCCAACCCCGAAACAGCCGGCCTTTGTAGTTAGGCGATGCCCTTCCAGCAGAGCCTCTTCTTCAAGTAAACCAGAAACTTGTTCTCATAATGAATTAACAGTCACATTAGAAGATGGCAGATAGTAAGGGGTGCTCGTTTTTGTCATCAGCTATATCAACTTACCATTTCATCAGCATTGAATTTTGTAACCATGATGTACCCTTCTTTTGTTTTCATTTTTCTTTGTGATAAATTCTTTGTTTTTCTTTTTTTTTTTTCCTTCCGTCGGAAATATTGACTGTGATGTTTGGTTTTGTTTGGTTTCCTTACGATGCATTTAAAAGACCTCTAAGGATTTATACTAGTAATAGGGTATTTTAATTTATTTTATTAGATTTATTTTAATTTTAAGTAACTAAGTACTAGTTATAGATTATATCAATTGCTTGCTTTAGTTTTTTTTTAGTCTGTGTCCTAAGTTTATCTATAATAAGTCTCTCCATTGTCATTGTAATGTAGACTTTAATTTATGAAATATAACTATTAGTTATTCTCTTTTAGAATTCTAGTTCTTTCTCAAAAAATTCTCTCGTTCTTCTTTAATTCTCTCTTCTTTCTCTTCTTTTACTTTTTTTTCTATTTTGTCCCTAGTGCTACGTCAATTTGGTATCGGATTCAATTCGAATTTCTATAGCTTGCACTCAAATTTTGTTGATTACTGTTGCTGCTTAGCTTATTTTAAAATTTTTATATATTTTTTTAAAAAAGGTATTGTTCGAAAAAAAAAAGAGTTACAGCACAATCTAGTCATCTTCTATAAAAGACTGCTGCTCCTCTTTGTTGTTTCCGCCACCCAACCACTCGCCGCCAGCCACCCACTTCTTCCACCGCCGACAACAACGACCATTCCGGCCTCCTCACTTTCTCGGTGACACTACATATTAGAATTTCAGCCAACTGCTACTGTAAATGAAAGACCAGATCGCGTTCTTCTTTGATTTCAGTTGTTCCCTCGCTTGTCCTCATACTCCCGCTCATCTCCACTGTCTAGAAACTGTCGGCCCTCGATACCCAGATCATACTCGTCGCATCTTCGCCGGCAATTTTTTTTTTTTCTGGTTCTGTTGTGTTTACTATTTCAGGTTCCAGCCGTGATTGCGCAACATCTCGCACTCTCTTTGTGCCTTCCCAGTTGCCATACTCGTCGGATTTGCAGTCGGTATTTTTTGACTTTTCTCCGATCAGACTTGTGCTCAAGGGACTGACTTTCAGCCGCTATTTTGAGTACTTCTAGCAAGTAATTCAACCATTCCGACCACTATTTTGGTCTGCAAAAATAGACTCATAGATCTGATTTGACACCCAAATTTCCTTTAACTTTCAAGTCAACTTGTCCAAACTCAATGACTCGACTCACCATACCAACGAGTAAACTCAGCGGAACCTGAAAATCAACCATTTTCCATCCAATCTGATTTTTTTGGAAGTTTCTCATATTTTAGAGTTATAAAATTTTACTTAGATGATTATTAAGTTTTTGACATTATTTTTATGTCCTTCATTGGTGGAATCTTGAAGTTTTTCTGTGACTACAAGAGATTCATCACGAGTCCGACAAAGAAGCTACTATAAATGAGCAAATGGCTAATTTGACTCAATTGATTGCCTAATTGGCTAATTTTGTCTTTATTATGCAAGCAAATATGGACACTAATTATGCTCATTTATCAGAGAAAATTGAGTAAACCAATAAATCTATTGGGAAATAGCATGTCCATACTTCTGTGACTCATTCTTCTGGCTCTCTTCATCACGGCCAAAGAATGTTCAAAATAGAATTTTACCAACACCAATCGTCCAAGCCCCATTACGTGTTGTTCGTGTCACTAACAATGTCAATGCATTAGATAATGTTGATGGAGGTTTTATCGACTATAAATTTAGAAAAAATTAAGAGACGTGCTTGTGCGAATTAAGTTAATAATCAAAACAAATAAAGAGAGAGGATTTTATAGTGGTTCAGCCCCGAAAAAGATGAGCTTACGTCCACTATTTTTCACTATTTTATGGAGAATTACAAGCACTCAAAGTTACAATGTCTCGTCTGGAAATTCCTCTCAAATCGGGAGTCGGAATTTTGAAGTCTGGAAATTGGAAAACTGAAAAGCAATTGAAATACTGAAAAACCCATCTCTTTGGAACATTGAGTCCCCTTTATATAGGTAAAGGTAACTCAATGTTCCTAATTGTGAAAACGGGTAACTATACAATCGGGTAACACAATTTAAGTAACAACATAATTGGATAACCACTCAAAACGGGTAACTGGTTGATCATAAAATAAAGGACTCCTATTTCCCTTTCCTTGCAGGTTTCCTGTTTGACGAAGCATAGACTTGTTTCCCTTTTCTTGCGGAAGAGGTCGCCCACAACTTATACAGAGAAGGTCGCACATATTTATGCAAAAGAGGTCAAACGACTACACAGAGAAGGTCACATATAACTCAAGCGGAAGAGGTCGCACATATCCAACACAGAAGAGGTCGAACTTAACCCTTATATGACCTTAGGATTTTAGACCGCACAACAATTGCCCCCTATCTCCATTAGTTCTTTAGGACAAAATGGAGCTTCCAATTACCGTGCGACCTTAAAAATACGATGTCATGACCTAAACTTGAGGTCTTTGAAGAGTCGAAGAGTCGCCAGATTTCAAATCCCATCTCTCAAAATCACGCGTATCTTTTTCTGACGGAAGGGAACACATGTAGCCTTTTCTGAGAAAGAGTGGAATTCGAGGAAGTCTAATAATTTCAACCGTCTTTCTTTTAAAACCAAATCTTTTTAAATATTAAACAATTCTGAACTTTCGGAAAGAATCAAATCCCGCGCAAACTTCAGCCTTCAGATTTAAAAATAAAATTCCCTGATCTACGGCTGTGATTTAACGGTGCTTGGAATATAAATATCAGAAACTAGTCTGTTCCTGTTTGATTTCACTGTTTCCATCTCAGAAAATATCAAACTTCAGAGAACCCTAGAGCGCTGTTTCATCCTTCAGCTCGTATAATCACAGTTTCTTCTCTGACGAAGTTCAAACCATCTCAAATCCTCCGCTTCTGAAGAAAGGTCAGTTCATTTCTTCTCTTATTTCTTCTGTTCTTGAAAAAGTGATTTCAATCTTTAGGAATAAAAAACTCATCCCACACTGAAGTGAAATGAGAATTGTTTTTTTTATATTCCCCCTTTTTCAGTCCGTAGGGTAGAACTACTAGATAATAACCAGAAACGAACCTGTGAAAAGAATTTCTAGGGGCTGATACCCTATTTTATTTCCCAATGAACTGCTCGAACATTTATTTTTTGATGAACTGCTCGAACAAATTTTACGAATCCGTAGACCTCTTAGGAATAAGCTTGCTTGTTAGTACAATCCTAGGATGAATACCTAAAGTGCTGGCATAGTGAGAATCCTCGATGCCTGAATCCCTGCGTATTTCTTTTCAGATGTCTAGTAGTGAGGAATTTAGGGAAGGGAATGCATTTTCTGGAGAATCTAACTCGAGTGTTAGCTCCGTTAACCTCGAAGACTATTTCGAGCCGGAATCCGAGATAGAAATAACAGGGGCCAGATAGAGTAGTCCTCGAATAGGCGATCTCTCCCAGGATCAATGGCCTAGACATATCAGGGATGCCCCTGCATTTTCATCTGGCTACCAATACATAGAAAGGAATTGGTCATATACCAATGTAAGGACGAGCTGTACATCAAACAAACTCAGCAAAATTGTGAGTAGCTATAAGATCGCCATACCTCTTCGTCTACCAATAGAATTTAACCGACCACACACTCCCCCACATGGACTCGCTTCTTTTTCTGAGGCAGTTCTCAAGTGTGGCGTGCATCTCCCACTCCATCCGTATATAAAATCAATTATTGATTACTATGGGGTCGTCCCTTTTCAATTGACCCCTAATACCTATAGATATATGGTAGGTTTGTATATACTGTACCATAAACTAGGTTTAGAAACCCCATCACCTGAAGAATTCGCTTGGTTCTACCAAGTAAAATCAAATCCGTCAGATCTAGGCTTCTTCTATGCGAGCAAATGGTCGAACCAGGCAATAAAAACGATCTACGGGGTTCGCAACAATATGGGAAAATGGAAAAATCTATTTTTCCATTTTGACTATACAGCTAACGGCTTCTTTCAGAATCCCGGTAGGTAGTCTTCCAATTTATTGTCTTGTTTCTATGTTTATTCTTATACTGATCGCATTCGAATATCATCGCAGATAACAGGGATCGACCCGGACTCTCCAGGGAACAACTCGCAAGAGTATATAAAATTAACGACCTTCCAATTAAGGAATTTAATTGGAAGGTGCTAGGTACCTTGAATAACCTGGTCGCTTGCGGTCTGCTTCCGAAGGGTACCGCATTCCCAGACCCACCGGTTCTCTCATCTAGGCCATCGAGCTCGAAGAAGAAGCCAAGGAAAAGGACGGATTTAGTTGCCTCGTCTTCATGGATTAGAAAACGAAAAGTACTAGCCACACCTCCACGCTCAGAACCTTCATCTCTAGAGACTGTGTCACCACCAGCTCCTCAACCAGCTCCACAAGAAGAAGGTAATTACACGCTCATTCTAATTACCTTTATACTATATTTCCTCGCTCACTTACATATCTGTATAGAGATGGTCATTGGTAGCAGCTTGCGAGCACCACCTTCAACTCTCGGGTCCATGGCAAAAACCAAGACACCCGAGAGTACCCCGCCATCAAAAGGGAAGGAGAAGGTCGATAGCTCGAAGAAGAGAAAAGTTGCCTTCAAGGACTTCCCAGCAAGCTCGCCTCCACCACAACCATCTCAGCCAGCGAGTCATCCTGAACCCCCCACCGAGGCTGCCACTTCTTCGGAACCGACCTTGGCAGATAAGGGTGATGAGCTCTTTGCACTCCTCAACCAATTACCAGAGAAGGCTGGTATGAGCGCAGACTCTATTGATCGCTTCACATCTGAGGAAGGTTGGGAGCGGATGAAGCGACGTTCTGCCAAAGTCGCTTTCGTATCTGCAATGAGGATGCTGGCCAATGTAAGCTTTTCTATCTTCTCTTCGTGTGTATTCTTTTGGTGTTAACAATTAGAGATTTATATATATATATATGTATATTTTTAGACTGTGGCTGCTGTTGTCCTTATGCACGACCCGGTTCTCGAATGCTTGGAGAAGGCTGAGAAAGTTGAAGAGATAACACAAGCATTCGAGAACTCGAAAAAGGCTCGGGAGGAGAGAACGGCCTTCAACTTGGAAAAGCAGCAGATGCTCGAGGACCTGGCCAAGGAGAGACTCACCAAGGTGAATCTCGAGGAGAAAGTCAGAGAGCTCGAGAAGGTCATTTCTGAACATCCAAATCGTATGAGGGAAGCGACCACCGAGGCGGTTCACAAAGCTATCGAGGAGTTCAAGGCGACTGAAGTCAAAGAACTCGAAGATAAAGCTAGTGATATTGCCTCGTCGACTATCATTTTCAGTATTTTCTGCGAGCATCTGGATTTTGACTTCTCCATCCTTGGCGAGGATGTGGTCGAACTTGTGTAGAGCTGGAGAGAGGATACCACCAAGGCTGGGGATGGCGGCGCGAGCCCTTCTACATGAACTTTTTTTTTTGTTAGAACAATCCGGACTTTGTCCCCCTTCTTTTCTGTGCATGTACGGATGACTCTTTTAATAAATATTATTTTTCCTTATATGCTCCTACAAAATAATGAAAAAACAACAGTAATTTTAACTAAGTAGTCAATCACAAGTGATTGATCAGTACGCTTTTAGCGATTTGAATCTGTCTAACTTAAAACGAGTTTTAAGCGTTAGGATAGGTTAGGTCGCTTAAGAAAACAATCAGTACGAGTGATGCAAACTCTTATCTGTGTTTCAAAAGTTCCATATCAAAACAGAATATAGCAATATATCACTTCGAACAATGAACGTTTTACTTAGTTACTTTTCTGTTCGAGGAGGGAAATTGTGTAATACGACATGCTGAGGCATGAAGCGAGGAGAAAATCCTAGGATTTTAAGGAGATTCAGATACTTCGACGATCTAAAACTCCTGTCTCCTCTAACTGGACGTTTGCATAGTCCCTTAGGAAACAAGTAGGAGATAATATTCTGATCCCACTGCCCCCCGAGTTTTATGGTGTCCGAAAACTGCCATAAAACTATAAAAGACGATCGAAAACGAGTTGAAGTAATAGCAGAAGAAGTATTATTGAATATTAATGAAGAAGATACAGTAGGTTGTTGAAAATAACATGAAGATTTATTGATAATAATGACGAAGTTATTCTGCATTCCAGGCATGCTCGACCTTTTGTCCACCGATGCGAGCTAGGTTATATGTCCCAGGTCAAATGATGTTATCAATAACATAAGGTCCTTCCCAAGAAGGCCCAAATACACCAGCACCATATTCTCTATTATTAGGTAGAACTCGTCGAAGGACAAGATCTCCAACTTCAAAATGTCTACCTTTGACTTTGGAATTATAATATCGAGCAGTGCGTCGTTGGTATGATGCAATTCGGAGCTGAGATTGTTCACGCCTCTCTTCTAAAAGATCGAGTTCAACTCTCAGCAATACATCATTCTGTTTTTGATCATAAATAGATCGCCGCAGGGAGCCTGCACCAATTTCAACAGGGATCATGGCTTCATATCCATAAGCCAAGGAGAATGGACTCTCTCCTGTAGTGGTTCGTTGTGTGGTGCGATAAGCCCATAAAACTTCTAGATGTACTTCTGACCAAGCTCCTTTATGCTCCTCCAGCTTTGTCTTTATATTCTGCTTGAGTATTTTGTTTATCGCTTCGACCTGCCCATTGGCCTGTGGATGAACAACAGCGGAGAAGCTCTTTTTGATGCCCAAGTTATTGCAGAAGTCACGGAACTCGTCACAGTCGAATTACTTTCCATTATCAGAAATTATGGCATGTGGTATACCATAACGACAGATTATAGATTTGTAAATGAAATCTATCATTTTCTTCGCGGAGATGGTGCTCAAGGCCTCAGCTTCCGTCCATTTTGTAAAGTAATCGACTGCAACCACCGCATACTTCAAACCACCTCGCGCTAATGGAAGCTTCCCGATAATATCAATTCCCCACACAGCAAATGGCCATGGACTAGTCATTGAAGTTAAGGGAACATGTGGTTTTCTAGGAATGGTCGCAAATCGTTGACATTTATCACATTTCCTAGCAAATTCCAATGTATCCTACTTCATAGTTGGCCAAAAATACCCTAGTCGAAGAATCTTGTTTGCAAGCACTTGCCCCCCAGAATGATTTCCACATATTCCTTCGTGAATTTCCCTCATAATATAGCGTACTTTTTTATCATTGACGCACAATAATAATGGCGAGCTGAAACTCCTTCGATAAAGTTGTCCATCCTGGATGATATAGCGAGCTGCTTTCATGTGAAGCCGCCTTGCATCGTCTTTATTCTCAGGGAGATCACCATTTTGTATATATCGCATTATGGGGTCCATCCACGATGGTTCTTCATCAACTGGCATAATTACTTGGGGTTCGACCTCGATACTTGGTGATATAAGAAATTCAACGGGAACTCCTTCAACAATTCTGCATCTTTCGTCGAAGCGAGCTTAGCGAGCGCATCTGCCCGAGTGTTTTTAATATGAAGAAGAAGCTGTATGTCAAAAGTGACGAACGTTAAGAACAACTGCTGCACCTTCTCCAAATAGGCCGTCATTCTTTCTCCTCTCGCTTGATAATCACCCTTAACCTGACAGACGACCAGCTGGGAGTCGCTATACACTTCAATTATTTTGACCTTCATTTCCTGTGCGAGCTTTAGCCCAGCTATCAGTGCTTCATATTCGGCCTCATTATTTGATGCTGGGAATTTGAAGCGAAGCGCATAATGAAAATTGTGCCCTTCAGGACTGATTAAAACTATGCCCGCACCTGCTCCATTTTCATTTGATGACCCGTCAACATAAAGCTTCCATAACTTAGATGTATCTGAGGCGGGTTTCTCGAGTACTCCCGTGGGAAGATTGACGTCGTATGTAAATTCTGCAATAAAATCTGCGAGGGCCTGACCTTTTATAGCGGTGCGAGGTTGAAAATTGATGTCAAATTGACTCAATTGAACAGCCCACTTAAGCAGCCGTCCTGACACCTCAGGTTTCTGTAAGACCTGTTTCAGCTGGAAATTCGTGAAAACCCGGATGGAGTGAGCATGGAAGTAAGGTCGAAGCTTTCTTGATGCAATGACGAGTGCCAGCGCCAATTTTTCCATCTCTTGATATCTGGTTTTAGCATCAAGTAATCTTTTACTTACATAATACACAGGTCACTGAATATTTGCCTCATTGCGAATTAATGCGGCACTCGTCGCATACTTAGAAACAGCGAGATATAAGCATAATTCTTCTCCTGGATTTGGTTTCGAAAAGAGTAGAGGGGAACCCAAGTGTTTTTTCAATTCTTGGAACGCTTGCTCGCATTTCTCCGTCCACTCGAACCTTTTTGATCCCTTCAACACCTCAAAGAAAGGTTGGCATTTATCGGTTGATCTGGATACAAACCGACTGAGAGCAGCTACTCTTCCTGCTAGGCTTTGCACATCTCTGGGTTTACGAGAAGATTGCATATCAATCAACGCTTGTATCTTCTGAGGATTTGCTTTGATCCCTCGCTGGTTGACCATAAAATCCAGAAATTTTCTAGATCCTACTCCGAATGCACACTTCTGGGGATTTAGCTTTATCTGGAATCTCCGGAGAATTTTGAACATCTCATCAAGGTGCTTGATGTGATCTTCAGCTTTCTCCGATTTGACTAGCATATCATCGACGTATACCTCCATTGTCTTGCCAATTTGCTTTGCAAACATCATATTGACAAAACGTTGGTAGGTTGCTCCCGTGTTGATAAGTCTGAAGGGCATCTTTTTATAGCAGTATAACCCTCGATCAGTGATGAACGAGGTGTGTTCTTCATCTAACTCGTACATGGGGATTTGGTTATATCCTGAATATGCATCCATGAAGCTCAAAAGTTCATACCCTGACGTCGCATCTACAAGCTGATCGATTCTCAGAAGAGGGAAGTTGTCTTTAGGACATGCTTTGTTGAGATCGGTGAAATCAATACAGGTCCTCCACTTCCCATTAGGTTTTTTCACCAAGACCGGATTTGCAAGCCAGTCAGGATAAAAAGACTCTATTATGAACCCAATTTCGAGCAACTTCTCCACCTCTTCTTTTAATACGACGTAGCGTTCTGGATTCATGGCCCTTCTTTTCTGTCGTACAGGCTTTTTTGTCGGATCTAAGTTAAGATGGTGGGATATGATCTTTGAATCAATCCCTACCATATCCGAATGCTGCCATGCGAAGACATCCAAATTAGACTTCAGAAAAGCGATCAATGAAGCTCGCACAGGTCCTTGAACCTCCGTTCCAGTCTTTAAAGTCCTGGAAGAAAGATCGAATGACAAATCTTCTAGGTCTTCAACGGGTCCAGTTCTGACTTCATCGTCAATTTCTCGAGGATCGAAGTCTTCACTGGTCGTTTCGATTGAAGCTTTCACTGACGGTTCGACTGACGCTTTATCTGACGATCTGACTGGAGCTTTGCTCACTGCCTCGACTGACGTTTTGCCCGCTGCCACGACTGACGCTTTGCCTGCTGCCACGACTGACGTTTTGCCCGCTGCCATGACTGATGCTTTGCTCACTGCTACGACTGACGCTTTATCTGCTGCCACAATTAACGCTTTGCCTGTTACCACGACTGACGCTTTATCCGACAGATGGACCATCATTGCGCGAGATGTCATATCCTTTGCTGCAAGTTTTAGTGAGTTGTTATAACATGTCCTCGCATCATATTGATTTCCTCGCACCTCGCCTACCCCGTGTTGGGTCGAAAACTTCATTGTTAGATGCTAGATCGAGGTGACAGCTCGAAGTTCCCTTAATATCGGTCTTCCTAGTACAGCATTGAAGGCAGATGGGTAATCTACCACCAAAAACTGGATCATTATCAATGAAACCCTTGAAAAGGTCCCAATACTGACCATCAGTTCAATCATGCCCATAGGCATCAAGCTGTCACCAGTGAAACCATAGAGTGGAGTGGCGGCAGGTTTTAGGTCGCTCTCATTTAATCCCATCTTCTTAAAAGCTTCGAAGTACAGGATGTCCACAACACTTCCGTTATCGACCAATACTCGCCACAACTGTGTGCTTCCACAGTTAATTTTTATGACCAGCGCGTCATTATACGGGTAATGGAATTACCTTGCATCCTGCTCAGTGAAGGTAATATCCATTTCCGGAACTCGTTGAAGCTTACGTGGTCGCTGCTCAAGATGCATGACATTGGTTAACGGCTGCTGTCGAGCTTCTCGCATATATCTGTCCTGTGCTCGCTTGGAATCTCCTCCAACATGCGGTCCTCCGAAAATAGTTCGCACCTCACGCTGAATTTCTGGAGGTCGCTGTTGGTCTTCTTCTCACCTTTCGTCGCTCTACCTGGTGTACTGCCACAATCATCCCTCTCTAATCAGCCTTTCAATTTCATCTTTCAGAGCAAAGCAATTATTAGTATCATGCCCAATATCACTGTGATATCGACAAAACTTGTTGGGGTCACGCTGTGTCCTGTCCCGCTTCATTGGTTCTGGTTGTCAGAATCGCTCCTTCTAGTTTGTGACCGCATAGATATGATCTATGGGCGCGTTCAATTCAGTGTGATTGTTAAACCTTATGGGAGCTTTTGAAATCTCCTGCCTTTTGGGTCTAGGCTGATTCTCATTTGTCTGTTCATTATTCCTCTTGTTTTTCTTATTACTGCTATTGTTGGTAATGACCGCATCTTTAGTCGCATCTGTCCTTCCTTCTTTTTTAGTTTTTTGAAGATTCTCGCGCGAAGATTCTAACCTCAGATGCCGACCAACTCTTCGGTAGAAGTCTTCGAGAGTTCTGCACTCTCACTCAAGTAATTCCTCCCAGAGTTTTGTTTCTGGTCGCACCCCAGCCATCATAAGAGTAAGAACTCCTCCTT
>JXTB01000001.1:157618-167666 GCA_002914805.1 Parasponia andersonii | reverse complement strand
TTAGTAGTAAGAAATAATCTTGACTTTTTTTTTTTTTTTTTTTTTAAACGGGTGGGAGTTAGAAATTAAAACGACACCGATTGGGTGGAGATATATATGATGTTGTTTTCGCATTTCCCTTTGGTATCGAATAATTATGATAATAATGAATACTACATATTCTTTGATCGCAATGCCGTTGTTTATAAAGAAGACAGTAACAATTTCTCCGCAAAAGTTTTCTTCCTTTTTTTTTCCCCTTTTTTTCCTTCCTCAATTAATTAATTAATTGGTATCAAGCTACATTTTTTTTTTTTCATTTTAACAAACAAAATAGACAAGTACCTTTTATTTACCATAAAATTATAGACAGTATCAACCTTACAAATTACAATAGATTCAATGGGAATAGAAATTTCTTAAGTAAGCTCGTCTTTTAATCATATGGCCGGCCACTTTAGCCAAATTTATTTGGCTAATGAATGAGCACGGCATCAGAAAATGAAGAAAATAAACTAAAGACGTCTGAACAATGATTTAACGAAATTCTAAATGACAAAACGAGAGCTTGAATTATTGTCGATACATCTGACTTCAAAATTGAAAATATTATATATATTATATTGTTATATATGGAGTGTATTTTGTACACAATTTACGTTTTCAATTTTTTTTTGTTTTTTAAATAGAATACTATTTATATCAAGAAGATCAAGAAAGATGGCCGTCGTTTAGTGAATCCTCATAGACAAATACTGTAGATCTTCAGAAATAAAACTTCCTTTGGTGAGCATTTTAATATTTTTTAATGATTCATATTCCATATGTTGTCATCCCCAAAGTTTGTCGAACTTGAGCCCTTGAGCCTTGCAAGCCTTATTGTAGTAGCCGTTACAACGTGTCAAATTAATGGCAACATGATGAGTTTAGTAGAATGGTTATGTCAGCAATCAAGTTTTGACACTTCTCTCTAAGGGACATTTATATCTTTATCTAAATAAGAATGGGGAGAAAAAACAATTAGAATTTAGTAATATATTATTTTGTCCAAATGGAAAATCACCTCGTTTTCTTGTTTTCCTTGCTTTTGTTTTTGTTTTTGTTTTTTTTTTCATCTTTCTAATTTCTTGTACGTTCGCCTTTTCTTCCACATGGTTTGGTCCCGACCCTAAGTCTATCATAATTGATATAATTTGATAGCTAGGAAGCTAAGAATACAATTGTGAGCACTGTTTCTGCCCATTTTCCGGTTTCAATGTATATCCAAATCAACTAAAAGAAATTAGGTTTGTTGTCCATTAGGCCTATAACCCGCTGCAGACGTTTTTTTTTTTTTAGATAAATCTCAACGGTACGGGAGAAAATTTATTGAAAAAAGGAATGAAAAAGCTTTAAACATAGCCAATTGATGAAAGAAAAAGTTGTCCAACCCGCGTTTGAAGGAGTATATTCCCACACCACCAAAACTTGGTTAACCTTTTAAAGTGAGTAGTCCATATGCTATTAATTACTGAAAAAAAATATTGTTGTTCACTTCTCTCATATTTATTAACCTTTCAGAGTAGCAGTAGACTTCGTATTAGCGCAAAACATATATATATATATATATATATACGGTGTCAATCTAACATTTTTTTTTTAATGCATGTATATGTATTATTTTGGTCAATAAAAATTTATTATATATATTTTTTATAATAAAAAATAAGAAAAAAATAAATAATATTAATAATATATATTTTTTCATAAATTTTATTATAATTGTTAAATTACTATTAGATAATATTACAACAGTTAAAAAAAATATCTGTACATAAAGAAAATAAAATGCTTATTTGATTGGCAAATATATATATATATATATTGTCAAATATAATCTAACTTGTTATTTATCGTGTTTTATAATAGACTATAAGATTTTGTAGTATTAGAAGTTAATCTAGTCATACTTTTTTCACATCTGATAAGCTCATTCAAATCACAAATAAAGCAGTGTTATGGGTGATTCTCGAGCAATACAATATCCGTTTAGTGGTCTAGAAGGCTTGAAAATTCGAGGTATGCACCTAGCCTAGACTCGGGGTTTGCTTCTGTCTTTACTATTACCTGAACCACGTATCTAGATCCAGGGTTCCAACCAATACAGACATGATACGAGGCATATTCCCATGACCAAGTGCTAAGACAAGACTTGTCATAGACTGGCCAAGCCAGAGACCCCTTGGGTCTTAGCCAATGGATAACAAAGATTCAGCCAATATGCCCCATGCTTTCATACAATCGATGGACTAAAAGACTAATCTGACACGTGACATGACTACTGCTCATAAAACCATTAAAACTAGTTGTAGCGTAGAAGTGCTCGGTAATAATCTTCCTAATAAATACAAAATAAGGTGACAATAGAGCAGAATAAATATCGAAATAAAATAAATACAGAATACGTAAATTTACATAATTCATTAATTTAGTTACGTTTATAATATTATTAGAGATTTTTGTTATAGGGAAAAAAGAAATTTTTATACGTGTTTAAAAAATATTCATCACACTCTTTTTTTACACTCAAACCCTAAATACGTTCAAGAAAAAATTATTTTTCTCTTGCTTCCAAATAATAAAATTTCTCAATTTTACTCACTTAATACTTAGTATTTTTCACTTTCTAGGATAAAAAAACTACGAGGAATAGGATTTCTATTTATAGTGTATGGCTCACTAACCCTTACACATTCTTTTCTTCAAGTTTTCTAATATATTATGCGACTTTTACACGATTTTTTTACCATGTATTAGCTGGCTATTTTGCTTTTTTTTTTCACCATGTTTCAAACATGACTTGTACACGGAGCAATAAATTCTCCTTTGTTAATAATCTCTCACTTGAACACTAATTTCAATTATGTTTGCTCACTCAATCAATGCAGTAGCTTATCTCTTCTTCTTTATGTTTGTAAGCCAATTGAAATTGAACAAAACTTCAGTTTGCCAGTAGTCACTATCTTCGTTAACATGTATGTTGGGTTTTTACTTTCTGAAATCTTTTCCAGTATCAAGACTCCATCTTCTAAAGCTAAGTATATGAAATGATATCGAACCTGTATATACTTTGTCCAAGCATGATAAGCATAGTTCTTTGCCAGATGAATATCACTTTGACTGTCATAATGTAAAGTATTTTTCCAATAATTCTAACCTAGTTCCTCTAAGAAACTTTGCAACTAGATAAATTCCTTACTTGTTTCTATCACAACAACATACTCTGCTTTAGTAGTGGATAGAGCGATAATCTTTTACAGCTTTGAGATACAACTGACTACCGTACCATCTAATATGAACACATATCTAGTGGTACTCTTCTTGTTATCTATATCATCATTTATGTTAGCATCAACATAGTCATGTATACTCAAATCTGACTTTCTGAAGTACAGGGCCATGATACTGGTACCTCTTAAGTACCTGAGAATCTACTTCATTACTTCTCAGTATTATTTTCCCAAATTGCTCATATATCGACTCACAACTCTCACTGCATGTGTTATATCTGGTCTGGTACATACCATGGCCTACATAAGGCTGCCAATAGTAGAAGAATAAGTTACTTTGGCCATACAAGCTCGTTCCTGCTCAGTTGAGGGTGCTTGTTCCTTAGTTTAAAGTGACTAGTCAGAGGGGTACTCATAGGCTTTGCTTCATCTATGTTAAATCTACTAGGTAGTTTTTTCACATACTCCTCTTGTGATAGCTTTAAAAATACATTTACACTAGAAATTCTCATCCTAATAATTTGTTTTGTAACCCCCAGATCCTTCATAGAAAACTCCTTGAACAATTCCCTCTTGAGTTTATCAATTTTCTCTATGCTAACTCCAGTAATCAATATATCATTTATATATAAAAGTAGAATAATATAGAAATTTTCAAATTTCTTCACACAACATCAGTGATATGTCTAGCACCGTAAGTAACTATTATTACTCATAAATATATCGAACTTCTTGTACCACTGTCTTGGAGCTGGTTTTAGACCATAGATGCTATTTTGAAGTTTGTACATTATTTTCTCCATCCTTTGTACTTCAAAATCTTGTGGTTATTTCATGTAAATTTCTTCTTCCAAGTTACCATAAAGAAATACTGTATTGACATCTGATTGTTCTAGATGCAAGTCTTCTTTAGCCACCAACCTAAGTACTATTTTAATAGCGATCAATTTAACTACTAGAGAGAAAATCTCGGTATAATCGATGCCTTCTTTTTGTTGAAAGACTTTGACAATAAGCCTTGTCTTGTACCACTTGCTACCATTATGTTCTTCTTTTATTCGATACACCCACTTATCGTGTGATGCCTTCGGGTAGTTTAGGTAGCTTCCATATCTGATTGGATACTAGTAAATCTATCTCATCTTTCATAGCTAATTCCTATTCGGTTAACTCATCATTCTGCACAGCTTCTTCATAAGTCTCTAGCTCACCTTTATCAGTCAACAAAATATAATATAATACAGGAGAATATCTCAAGGGAGGCCTGGTTATTTTGAAAGATCTTTTGAGTTCAACCAGTGGGGTCTACTACTATTGCTATAGTTTCTTGTTCTTCCTAGCCATCTATTGAGATGTCATTCAATTTAATTGTCTGTCTTCTTAACTTCAGGATATGCTCTATTAGCATTAGTGTCTAACTTGTCCTTGTACATCACCTCCTCATTGAATATAACATCCCTGTTTCTGATGATCTTTCGAGTTTATGTTGGTAAATTGATCTTACACTTAGGAAAATCATCCATGCATGTAGAGATGAAAAATACATGATCATATCATGAACGCAGCGGAAAAATAGCGGATTTAGATTTTAAAATTTTTATATGAAAATAGTTTTCATAACCATATAACACACATGCATTATATACAAGATCATATACAACATAAATCAAATCTAAATACAAAATCCTAGAGATGAGATTAGGATTTACCACTTGTAGCGTGTTCCTCCTCGATCTCCTTATTGATAGTGATCAAACCTCCAACTCTAGATCTTCTTGTCTATGCTCTTGCTCTTGGTTGATGAAGTGAGTGGGCACCAAGTCGAAACTTTCGTTGGAGAACGATCAAGAATGCCTTCTTGATCCTATGGAACACCGGAATATGAGATGAGACTATGAGATTGTAGGAAACATTTTTCTCTCTCCCTTAGCCTAGGTTGTCCGAAATCTATCTCTCTTTCTATGCCTTATACGTGTGACTCTATATGAGTTACTGTGTAGTTTTTCCTCTTATATATCTTATATATATAAGACCAAAAACTGCTAACCCTAGTCTAATTAGGATTTGGCTTGTTCTCCAATTTGGGCTTTGGGTGTATTTTTATAAATATGTTCAACTCATGAAACTTATTTATAAAAATACCAACTTCTGTGTAGAATCATTATTTTACATAGTTTTATGAAACTTATTTCACAAATACTACTAACTAATTAATGAGCTTAATTGAGTTAGACAAGGGACCTAATAGATTCAAATAATCTAATCTCCAATAATATGATAAATACATAATAACTCTTATTATGGTATTTATATAAATATTATTATTAAAGGGGACACTCCACTAAAGGCCCAATACTGCACTCTTAGATTAAATGTCATGCCTTTTATATAGATTTAATCAACTAACATGGATTAACTGATCCATCTAGCATATTCTATACCATATATATAATCCATATACAATGCCGTAGTTGGATAGGTGAAATTACCGTAATACCCCTCAAACACCTATTTACCTTTAAGTTACCATCTTTCTATCAAGGAATAATGTTGTCGATAATTTTATTCTCAATGGCCATTTAGACAAAATTATCAACCAATTCACAAAGTGAATACTAAGATCTTAGATTTAATTATTCCATGAATCTTGAAAGAACCTAAAGTGGTATTAATGTATAGTGTCCTTAACTATTTGGTATTCCCATCAATTCATAAGCCATAATCTCCACTATGCCAGAGTTCACTTCTAACTTCATAGAGATTAGTCTTTTAACAAATCAAAAGGGTATAACCCATGAAAGCAAGTCCAGTCAAACATCAAGTATTAAGATTTATATGCTAAGAGCTAGTTTGTGACAATAAAAGAATTGAGTTACGGCACTTTAATTCTTTATATTACCTAGTCCAGTTTAATACACATAAATTGTTTATGTTGTATTAGTGTTTCTATCAGAAGTCAGATACTTCAATGATTTGAGACACATCATTTCCATTGAAATAGACAAATACTACAACCTATAGTAAATAAAGTATTCCATCTTCATTTATAGATTGTAAACTACTTCATTTAGACTTAGATAAAGAAACAAGTCTCCCCATAATTAACACTTAATCATGTTTGTTTCTTTATACACATATAAAGTCATGGAATCTTTTTCAGATAAACAAACTATTCAACTAAGATAGTTTAATTTAGCAAATATCATAATTTTATATAAGAGATAGTTGTTTATACTCAAAATGGTAAAATTAGAAATCTGTTTTTTAGGGCAAAAATCCCAACAATCTCCCACTTGTCCAAAAAGCAGTTACTAAAAATAACATACTAAAAATTCTAAAATGTTCCAAATGACCAAAATTAATAAAAGCAAAAATTAAGTGTTCAACTAACAACTTAATGACTAAGAAAAGCAATGAAGATCATAAGCTCTCTCTTCATCATTTTCTTGACGGACTTCCCTCTCATTCTTCAGAGAGTCTCCATTCTACTGATGAAGGTAGTATTCGTAGATTGTCTGTAAAGAATGTAGCCTTTCTCTTCCTTTGGATAGCCTAGCAGAAAACACATTTCTGAATTCTTGTCAACTTCGTCTCCCACTTTCTTGCACGCGTATACTTCGCAATCCCATACCTTTAGATGCTCTAAGCTCTTTACATTGCCCATCCACATCTGAAAAGGTATCGAAGTAACTCTATCTGATGGAATGAAGTTGAGGATGTTTGAAGCTGTCCTTAAAGCATAATTCCAGTATCTATAGGACAACAACAACTCCATGTATATCAGCTCTATGGTTTGCTTGAGTCTGACGTTGTATCTCTCAGCAGCTCCTATACGACTATGCTCATAGATAGTCACATATTCATAAGGAATAGCAAGATTGGCTAGTGTTAGCCTTAGCAGGTCTCGAAGAGAATCCACATCTTCATGTTTAGCTTCAATCTTGAGCTTCTTGGCCTTGGTGTCATGTTGTATTCGTACTTTTCTGTCGAACTCATGGAAAGTATCTGGGACTCCATCGTATCTCTTGAGAAAATAGACTTGACTGAAGTCCGAATATTCATCAACAAAGGTGATAAACAATGTATGCTTATTGTAAGAAACTACCTCCATAGGTTCACAGATATGCACATGTACGCACTCTAAACATGCCTCAACTTTCTCATAACGAGTAGTAAGAGGACACTTGTACTTTACAGGCTTCTTGCAATCCTCACAGTCCATGTCATTGCTGATGTCTACTTCAGGCAAGTGACCCAGCTCCATAATTCTGCGAATTTCTGAGCATGGCATGTGTCTGAGTCGCTTGTACCAATCGATGGTGTTGTGCTCTTTCATGATGTCATTCACTATCTCTTAAAGTATTGTAATGCTCATGATTGCAGATGATATACTTTGTGGCTTTGGGGTTAGGACATAAAGTCCATTCTGTATTTCTCCCACACAGTACAATAGATTATTATAGAAAACTTTTACCTTTTTGTCAAATTCGAAGTGATAGCCTTCTTTAAACATCTTCAATACCGAAAGAGCATTTAAACTAAATTCCGGTACGTAATAGCAATCTTTCAAGATCATGGAGCTATCATTGATCTTGAGGTAGGCATCGCCTTTGCCCTTTATTCGAACTCTTCGATTGTCTATCATTTCCACGTCATGACCAACATCATTTAATTGATTTGGTTTAATGAACCATTTCTTGTCGTTGCAGATATTGACACTAGATCCTGAGTCCACTAGCCAGAGATCTCTTCTATCCTCAGCAGAGAGTGATTTTCTTGGCCTCCCAAACAACTTAACTACTAAAGAAGCTCCTGATCTCTTTTCAGTAGAGGTATCCTCATGTTTATTATCGTTCAAACTCTTTGAACATTGAGATGTCTCCATAAATATCCTCATTTTACTCCTTATACTGTATTCCTTTGTCTCTTTCCTCTTTCTGGAAACCTTGTCCATCCTATGAAACAATATTTCCTTAAACTGCAAAATAATAAGATTCCCAATTAGACAAAAGTCATAAAATAAATCCAATTCATAATCAAATTTAATGAATTCAATTCACAATTAAATTCTGTAGGTTTAATTCTCAATTAAACACATGGGAAAAATATAATCGAATACTAATATCTTTGTTTCGATTTAATATTTACAGTAAGATAATAAACGCCTCAACAAGGTTGTTCATTATCTTAAGTAAGATAATAAATACCTCAATAAGGGTATTAATTATTAGGAATAAATTTTGACAAAATCACCAACACTTGTGATTTATCAATCAAAGTAACTAATTTAAAATCAATAGACAATTAGTGCAAAATATTGGAGTACATTTAGAGTAAAATAAGAAAACATAAATGTTATGACATATAATCAAACAAGAAGATTATGTGTTATGCTCTTATTGGTCATTTGGAAACTAAGAATAAACTATGGACAAGTATGCAAATTATGATCCCCCTAGTACTCAACTAAGTTTGCTAGTTTATCTGAATATAACGTAATTTAGAATACTTAACATTAAATCTAACAAGATAAAATGCTTGTGTAAGAATCCCTAATACTGTCACAAATATTCAAGATATTTTAACCTACCATAAATCATAAGCTACCTACGGATTATCATGTGAATCTATAAGTTAAATGTGAACAATTCACTTTAGACAAAAAGACAAATATCTCATATTCCAATTTGCTAATTATCCTGTTTATCAGTCCATAGAATTACTAACATAGCTCCTACGGGAGGTTAATAGCATCTTATGTTGAGTGTGTAACCATCATTTCAATTCACAAGCTTTCTTAAACTATACAATCTCCTACGGGAGATCTGTACGTAAAGTCCACTCGCAAATTTATCCGAAGAGACTCAATACCAGTAATACCCAAATGAAAATCTTCCTATGGGAGCTCAACAAGATTCTGAGGCGAAGCACATCTTTA
This sequence comes from Parasponia andersonii, assembly GCA_002914805.1. Lineage (NCBI taxonomy): Eukaryota > Viridiplantae > Streptophyta > Magnoliopsida > Rosales > Cannabaceae > Trema > Trema andersonii. Next base: position 158,480 of record JXTB01000001.1, on the reverse strand, counting down.
GAAACCATTGAACCAATGATGGAGACCATGGATATCTCATACCCGCTCCCACTCAATCTTTTAAAATTTAGGGATCCTGATTTTACCCAGCTATCTAACTTATTTAGTAACCACAAAATCAACTATGTATATCCAATTATGCGACTTAAAGAGAATGAGTTAATTTAAGACATTATGACATACTATAATAAACATGGTACTATGATCAAAACAATTATTGTCGAAAGCCAAAGTGCTAACACTATAATATTATACATCTCATGTATACAAAATTAGACAATAAAAGCAGACAGAACATAACGATCAAGTAAGAAGGTCTGTGGATTGTAAATCATTCAAGCAAAATTTTTCCAGAAGAAAATTCAATAACAATCTTTCAACCAAAGATAAATAATTGAAATACTGTATTTAAATCAAGTCCTGTATTAAACATTAGTTATGAAAAATAGACTAAGAAACTTTAACCGCTAAATTATTCAACCAATAATTTTAAAGATTCTTAGTAATAGAATTTAATCAAATTAAATTCCAGGTGCATTTATAAAAATAAGTAAACAGTTATAAAAAAAAATATTTTTGTATAAAAGTTTTACAAATAATTATAAATACAAATAATGAATATAAACAACTTTATAAACATTCATTAATTTTCTCAAAATTAATCCTTTCAAAACTAAAAAATGGTTTAAATAATTTTGGATTAAAATATCAAAATTAAAAATCCTCCCACTCAATATGATAGTCATATCAAATGTATTTTGTAAAAACATAATTATCTCATAATTATCAAAAAAGCCTTTTATCACCTAAAATAATACTATAATTATCTCATAATTAACAATATTTTATGTCAAATACCACC
>JXTB01000001.1:117327-144564 GCA_002914805.1 Parasponia andersonii | reverse complement strand
GCCTAGTTTGCTGAATGTTTACAGATTTAGTTTTGTTATGAAAATTATTATGTTATTTTATGTTATGGATATTTTCAAACATATGAAATATGTTTTTTAAGAGCAATAATAACATGTGTTAATACTTTTTAATGATTTTTTTTGCATAAATAATAAAAATTAAAGGATAAAGAAGAGGCACGTGGTTTCAACAAGGTTGGTTGTGTGGTATTTCACTACAAAATTTTTCTAAGGACTTGAAGTAAGTAAATCTCACCCTTTGTCTTTATATGCAAATTTTCATGCTATTATGTGATGTTATTATGATATGTTGTTATATGTTATGCTATATTAGTTTGCATATTAATTATGACATGAGTATGCACAAGTATTGCATAAATTGCACAAGATATTATGATTTTCAAAGAATGATTTTTCTAAAGCACTATGCAACGAGATTTTGTTCAAAGAAGAATATTTTTATTTAAGTGTGTGTCAAGTTCTTGAAAAGAGTATGTGTACCTGACTGAAAGACCTACAGTCACCATGTTAAGAACAAATGTTTAAACTGCGATACTAGCCATTGTAGTATGATAGCTATATGGGATCCGAATAACTACAAGGTCATATGCTTGTCATGACACTATGTTTATGGTTCATCACTTCTGATAGACTTGGCATTACACTATGTTGAGCTCAAATATGAAAGTTTTATGAAATAGTAACGTTTATGATTAAGATGTTTTTCAAAAAAGGGGTTTCATAGTTATGATTCTTAAAATGCATTATTCATAAAACACGACATTCATTGCATGCATGAGATTTACTTACTGGGCGTAAGCTCATCCTATTCTTTTAAAATTTTTAGATGAGCAATAGATTCTTGGAGGTTGGCTAGTGGTAGCGGTGAAATCCCTAAATGGCATTAGGATATTTTTAATCGACTTTAAGTTTTATTTTCTTGTATTTGGCTTTTGAATTAAAATTAAGTGTTTTTATTTCATAGGTTATTTTGAGTATTAAGTTTTTGATTCCGATGTTTTAATAAGAGGTTATTTTTTTTAGTTTAAATATTTCTTTTCATTTTTAAAAGAAAAGTTATTACCGGATTTTTTTTCCATTTTATTTTAGAAGATGAATACAAAAATTAAACATTTTTTAGCTTAGGTGCATACCTAAATTAGGGGATGTTACAGCCACAGTGCTACTTGGACTGTACCACAGTATTCTTAGTTATGGAAAATCTGCATGATAACTTTTCTTCCCGAGGGCACCGTTTTATCATTTTAGCTTCGTTTTGCCGAAATTTTATTACATTACATTCATATCGGACTCACTTTCATTTGAAAGGGTTGAAATGCCCATAGTTAATACTAATTCATTTTAATTCTTATTTATTTAGAAGAACAACAAAAACAAAATAAAAATACATCTAACCACCCAAAATGCTTTATAACTTTCAATTATTTGAGTGGAATGATACTTGAATTGTGAGTGAATTAATCATTCATCATCTTTTGATGATAAGATATATAGCAGTGTTAACTATATCGGTCCAAAATGTTTATGATAATCCTGTGTGCAATCTTATGCTCTTAGCATGTTCATTCAGAGTCTTGTTCATTCATTTAGCAACACCATTCTATTAAGGTTTCCTTGGAATGGTTTCTCAAACTTAATCCCATTATTGGCACAATACCTCTTGAAATCATCATCATCATCATATTCTCCTATATAATCAGAATGCAAGCATTTCAGTTTTAGATTTGTATCCTTTTCTACCATGACCTTCCATTTTTTAAAGGTATCATAAACATCAGATTCATTTTTCTGGAATTAAACCCATACTTTTATGTTCGAATTATTAATAAAAGTGACATAATACTTTGAGCCTCCAAGGGATATTACAAGAGATAGGCCCTACGCATCTGTATAAACCAGCTCTAACTTTGATGCTTTCAGTTCTCTTCTGCCTTTCGAAATGCTCACCCTTTTTTGTTTACCAAAGATACAGCTTTTGCACAAGCTATATTCAACTGACCTCAGCTCTAGTAGCTTTCATTTTGATAGTATCACCTTTATTCCCTTCTCGCTCATATGCCTAAGTCTACAGCGTCATATATTTGAATTAATGCTAACATTGATAGTTGCCAATATATCTTTGCAACTAGATGTCATGTAAAAACTTCAAATTTTATTTCCTCAAGGAACCATCATAGCTCATTTGTTGACCTTCTACGAGCCACAAAAAAAGGTCATATTATACTCGTCTTCATCAAATTATCCCACTGATATAAGATTCCGTGTTAACTTTGGTACATGCCTCACTTTCTAGATTTTTCACATTAACCCATTTGATATCTTCATATGAATATCATCCAAACTAACAATATCTAAAGGTTCTCCATTTGCTAGATAAACTTTTCTGTAATTACCAGCAACATAATTATCTAATACATCACTGTATGTAATGGTATAAAACGAAGCTCCAAAGTCTACTATCTAAGAGTTAATACAACTATCAACAGGTAATAGTAAAGCATCTTGTATCACTTCAATTACACAATTAGCACTATTATTTCTATTATTATCTCTGCTTGGTGCCTTGCAATTCTTCTTTATGTGATCAGTCTTGTCATAGTTCCAGTATTTTAGTATTCTTTTGGATCTGGATTTATCTCTACTATTCCTTAACTTGGACTTACCACGATCTCGGTTAGAATTCTTTTCACTGCTCCTGCCCTTGTTCTCGAGATTTAGGGCAAAACTCGATGATGTGCCTTTATCTGAATCAATTCTGTGAATTTCTTCTACCAAATTTTAGTATTTAACATCATTGAATTGCAACTTTCTTTTACCTATAGAATTGTTAACTGCAACCTTCATTGGCTCTCAAGTGTTAGGTAGAGACTCTAGAAGAATTAGAGTACGAACTTTAACGTCGAAATTAATTTCGACGGACGTCAACAGAGAAATGATCATGTTAAACTTATTGATATGTATTGTAACTGAATCACCTTCTCTCATCTTTAAATAAAGTAATTTCTTTATCAAATGGACCTTATTATTTGCCGACCATTTCTCATATATATCTAATAGGATACTTATCATCTCTACTATAGGTTTTACCTCTATCATATTATGACTAGTGTTCTTCATTAGTGTCAATCGGATTACACCTAATACCTGTCGATTAACTGAGAAATAGTTATGTTAAACTCATTGATGTATTTTATCTGAAGCACCTTCTTCCTTCTGTAAATAAAATAATTTTTTCATCAAATGTACCTTGTTATTTGCCAACAGTTTAATATATATATATATCTGATAGAGTGCTCATTATCTCTGCCATGATTTTTGCCTCCGCCACATTATGAGCAACATTCTTCATCAACATTAATCGGATTACGCCTAATATCTATCGATCAAGGAGTTTCCAATTGTCATCCTCTATCTTCTCTAGTTTCTTCCCTGATAGAGGCTTATGTAATTTTTTACTATGTAGGATAATCATTGATCTGTATTCTCTAATACAAGAAGTCTGCACTATAGAACTTCTCAATTCCAGGTCCTGATCCTTCATCTCTGATCATCGCTCTCACTAAATCAAACCTCGCCATGGTACCAGTTGTTAAAAAATAACCTCCCTAATAAATCAAAATAATATGGAAGTGATAATAAAGCGGAATAAATACCTAAATAAAATAAACACAGAACACATAAATTTACGTGATTCATCAATTCGGTTACGTCTATAGAACTACTGCAAATTTTCACTATAAAGAAAAAAAGAATCTTTACAAGTGTTTTAAAAAATACTCACCACATTCTTTTCACACACTCATACCCCAAATATACCCAAAAGGAAAACATTTCTCTCACTCCAAAAAAAAAACCTCTCAATTTTACTCTCACTTAACATTTGGTGTTTTTCACATTTTTGGGATGAGACACTACGAAAAATAGGGTCCATATTTATAGTGTATGGCTCACCAACCCTTACACATTTTTTGCTTCAACTTTCCTAATATATTATACGACTTTCACACAGTTTTGTTTACCATGTATTGGCTAGACATTTTGCTTTTCTTTCACCGTGTATCAAACACGGCATCTATATGGAGCAATAATCTGTTGACAATAAGGATGCCCAGCAGCAGTGCCAAATGTCCAATTAGTCAACATCTACAAAACCAATTAATCACATCATTTGCCAAGCAATGATGATGATCATAAGGTCCTAATTAACCCAACTTGTATCTTTATAGGGGACTCACTGACCTTATTTAAAGGGTCAACCACTTTATAAAGTCCAAAATCTCCCTGTCAAAAAGTATTACTGACTTGACCATTAGAGTTTCTTTGGCAAATACGAAACGATGCCTAGCACCCCCTATTCTGGGGCGTGTCCACTCCCTGCCCTAAGTGGACTATGTTTTATACATAAAATGTATACCATGATATATATTTGATGCATTAAATATATACCGTGATCTATATTTCATGAATAAAAATTAAATTAAAAATTGGTAGACATTTTAAAATGTGTACTGTTTATATTTTATACATGAAATGTGTACCTCATAAATAAAATTTATATTGTAAATGTGGACCGCTCATATTTTTATCTGAAATGTAGATCATAAAAACGGATATTTTTGATTGAAAAATTAAAAAAAGTTATTTTTGAAATAAGTTTTAAAAACGGGTATTAAGCGTAATTTTCACCATATTTGTTAGAATTTACATTAATACCAAGACCCAAATTTGCTATAAGAAAAGTGTTCAATATTTGGTGATAAAATTAAATATTTAAAACTATAATAAATAGGAAAGAAGAAACTCCTAATTAACTCAATAAAAAATAAAAATAGCAGGAAAAAAAATGGGGACTTTTGGTTTTATGTAATTAAATATGGTTGAGTAGTGCCATCCAATTTTTATACAACTAATTGGCCAAAGCTTCAACCTTGAGGCTCATGTTAATTTTTGAAATAATAAATTATAACAAGGTTTTAGAATTGGTAAACATACATCACATCTTAGCTTAACAAATTTGATATTTTTATGTATAGAAACTTTCTTGAAGGACCAAAATAAGGTAAATAAAAACTAAAACTAATTAGTGAATGTCTTGATATTTAAGAAAGTGGAGGTCACAAAGGAATCTTGTAATTGGTTTTGTTCAAGAATTTCTTGCAAGGCAGAAGTCCATATAGTAAAAAAGATGTCCAATTTGGGAGAGACAGTGCTTTATGTCTAGTCATTTCAACCTTAAGCCATTATACATGGTTTAGTACTATTTATATCTATATACGAAGAAAACACTTTCATGAATTATGTCAGATTAACTTCTTATTGAATGCAGTTCCACAAATACATCAAAATCAAATACACGTAATTTCTGAAAAAAAGGGAAGGTTAGTCGCAAAAAAAGGGGAGGACAGGGTGATTAACGTGATTATTTTCTTTGGGTGTAATCGTAGGAGCTCTAACCTCGTTAAAAAATATTCTCTAAGATCTTACGAACTGATCGCCATTATCGGACAATAGAATGAGTCAGTTGAACTTTATCCGAACAATTAACGAGAATAGCACTTTGAGATGTGCCACCCAAATTTAAATCCATAACCTCTAACTTTCAAGATAACAACGTCAACGTTTTCATTAGGTCACTTGTTCGATGGTCAACAACACGATGATTGATGCTCGTCGGAGTGTACCTATAAATTTCCCACATGAATAGAAAGCCAAGGAAAAAGGTACGAATGTTCAATGCTAGCTGGGATGGTTATATAGAAACTTTAGAAAACCCTTTCTGACACTTTTCCAAATTCATGACCCCGATCTTATCCCCCTTATATGAGATCAAAGTATGAGACAAAAGGATAGTACCGAAACAACATAATAATGCCTTTTACCTTTACCCCCAACATTTTTCATTGGAAATTATAAATATCAGTGGAGACATAACGAACCATCTCTCCTTTTACAATCAGCCACGTATAACCAAAGGGTCGTCCCCGGACCCATCCCTCTAAAATCCCTCTCCGTTTATGTGGAACCCATTATTATTGTTATCATGTTTATTGGGTGACATGACTTAGCCCAAATTAAGATTTTAAAAACGGCTGAGAGTATAATTATCAGTACTAATCTCGCACTATTAATGATCAAGGCTAATTATTGTGGATTTTTTTCATAAATATTGAAACAGTGCCTTTAACTTGTGCGAAATTCAAAACACGGCACCTGACTAGCATGAGGATGTTTATAGACGAACATGGACATTCCAAACCCGTATTATATCTCAAGCCGAAAAAGAGAAGGGTATATCGGGGTCTGGAAAGGTCTACTGCATTATCAGACTCAAACTAGTTATATTTTCACGTAGGTCCCACTAAGTCCTGCACTCCGAGTAATACTATAAGGCCATATACGTGAGGGTATCAGGTACCAGCATAGGATAGGATCTCAGGCGTCAGTGTTCATAAAGATATTGGCGGCTTAATCATAAAAGAGAGGCACCACCGCTATCTAATCAGAATATTATCTTCCATTTCGTGCAAGAATGAGTATCTGAGTTAGAGACACATGAAAATCAGGACCACACCTTAGATCTGTTTCATTATAAATACTATATTTTACTTAAAATACTTAAACTGATTTAATCTTATATCTCATATATATATATATATATATATATATATTTATATATGCTTTGTCTCTGTTATCTTAAAAATCAGAGTGGAGTGTCTTATAAAGAAACAACCATTTTTTGATTTCAGAGTTTGAGGTGGAGCATACAATAACAAAGATACGTGTACAGTTGGAAAACAAATTCAACCCTTTTAAACTTAATTTTGAGATGTACCATTCCATTCCACACATCTTTTGTTATGTTTTAAATTTTAGTTTGATTATTTGATTTTTGTTTTCGAGTAACATTAGCCATATCTCCTAAGCACTATCTAGATCAAGGTAGAAGTTTTTCCACCCATGGGTCTTCTTCAAATTAGTATACACTCTTACTGCTTGTATTGGAAGATTGAGTCATCCATATAATATGACTTTTGCTTTAAAAAGACTAGACTTACAACCCATTTCGCTGTTTTCACTCGATCCTCAATTCTCAACTTGTACATAAATGTGCTCCCCACCTTTGCTAGATCCCTTCTCACTTTATTTCCTTGTCCTTTGAAAAGCCAGACGAAATCACGGAAAATCACCTTGGAATAGTAAGCCTAAAAGGAACCAGAAAATCACCTTGGAATAGTAAGCTTAAAAGGAACCAAATTAATTATACGGGTATGGGGTCTATTTAACACATAATATGTACATTAATATAAATTTACTTTTATAAATTGAGGTGGAAAAAAAAAAAGGAAAGAGAGAAGCTGCCACAACGTGGAATCCGAATATCCAGAATAATATTTAAAGAAAGTGATATAATTTTTATTATTTTTTTTAAAGAAAAAGTGACATTATTTTGTGCATATATACACTTTATAGCCAAGCTAATTATGTTGGCCAACCATACGGTCCATATGTTAGCCAAACTCGCTACATGAAAAGATGGGCAGAAAGGTCCATTTCATACGCTACTATAGCTTGGATTGGACGTGAACTTCATGGTTCGTAATCGTAGCATAAATGTATTTCGCGAAAATTAGATTAGATTATAATATTTTTTTTTCATTCGTTTTAGATTCCACTAAAATACTTTATATTTAAATAATAGAATTTAAATGTCAAATACTAGACACGACTCTAAAGTGGAAAAAGACTAAAATTTAACACTCAAGATAGATAGGCAACCAAAAAATATGATTTATTTTTGTGTCTAGTAATGGAGAAGTAAATGGTTATAATTAAATTAAGAGATAATCAGCATATGTATATGTTGCAAGTTAATTATTTAATCAAGTTTTCATCCTTTTTGATAATTCATCTTATCATACTTTTTAACTCTGGATAAGTATTATCCTACACGTACTTCCCAACGCCATCATTTAAATGCCCAATCAAGAGTTAATCAACTCTTATTTTTTCTCATCCGATCTCACATCTTGTTCCCCAATAAGGTAAACGTACGTGTCTATTTCATTTAAAGGAAGATGCCACTTAATTATGCTCCGGTTAGTATAATATGATTCATTAACATTTTTTAACTAAATAATTATGCTCTTTTTGATTCTTGATAATTAAAGATGGGGTGCGACCATAGTGAGTCTGTTTAATTATAGCCCTACGTGAGATTATAAACTATACGATTAGAATCAAACGTATGATAAAACAGAAACCCAAGGAAAATATACTGTACCCTCGCACACCAAATTGTGCTAATGTCTTCTTTCTCTTCTTCTCCCATTCTAAGAACTAATCATCTCTCTCCTCTGTCTGTCTCTATCTTTCTCCCTATACTTATTATTTGATCTCTGTTGTTCCCATACTTCCAAAATCATATTTATTGGTATCTATATTCTTGCCACTGATAACGCATCCAAGCACTGGACGGTGCTGTAAGTAATCTCAGTTCTTGTGGTGAAATGGCCATAGGAAACCAAACCTAAAAAAATTTTCTTTCAAATTTAGCTTGTTACAAGTCGTAAATCTAATATTGTTGATGATGATTTTTTCCAATTAATATTCTTATAGTTATTTGTAACATATTATTCATAAAATCAATAAGAAAATATATCAGACTTATAATGAAAAGTTACTTCTCAATCTGTAATTTTTCTTGAAAAAATCTGTATCACATAAAATCAAAGATGACCTTATATTTAACTAACTTAGAAATCGACGGCAATCTTTTGCCAGGTTCCGAAGTCTGGATGGAACACTTCTCTCTTTCTCTCATCTCCGGTACGTGCTGTCTTCTCATCTAATCTAATGACGCTAGTTTGTCATTATTTATTTATTTATTTATTTTTTCAATAACTTCATTTGGTTAGAGTTATCGTTTAGCTAGTTTCGTATTGATTAGAATTGTTATTTTGGGTCGGACATGTCATTAACAATGCCCATTGTTTCGCTAATACAAAAAAAAATGGGTCTAGTTTTTGAGTTATATAAATGGAAGCCAGAGAGTTGCAGTAGGAAAAGGGTTTATTGTGTGTGCTGTGGTGTATGTGTGACAATTACTTATAACTCCATCTGCGCCCTATATTTTAAATCCTATGGTTTATATTGAAATAACCTCACATAGGGCTATATTTAGGCATCCCAACTATAGGCGCATCCCTTAAAGATGATGTTACGTCATACACTGGTTTTGGAGGGGAATAAATATATATATATTTTAAAAAGTATAGTAAGAAAAAATATGTAAAAGTTAAAAATTAAGTTAGAAGAAAAATCTTCATCAGTAATTATAGCATCTTTCCTCACGTAGATGTGAATATTACAAGAAATATTAATCGATTAATATTAATAATCACACTATAATCAATCAAATTAGAGATAGGTGTGAAAATTTATTATCTTTAATGGGGTAGGATGGAGATTGAATAGTAATAAGTATTTTTCTTTAATTTGTAATAAGTTGAAGTAATTAGTTAAGCTTCATTTTCTTTTAAAAAAAAATTAACCTAAATTTTTATTAGGATAATTTAGTCCAATGGGAAAGGGACTAAAAAAAGGGTTCAGACTCCTTTGTCCAATCCTTCCTTGGGTCCAAACATAAGACTGGACAAAAGAGTCCAGTCCCAATCTTTAGTCCAGGCCATCAAACAGGTCGTCTAGGTATTAATAGGCCATCAAACAGGTCCTCTAGATATTAATTTTGTGGATTGTTATTGTCACTTAATTTTATGCATATTGTTAGAAATATAATTTTTAATGAAAATAATAGAATTTACTATAATTATCTCCAAAAGATTTTAATAAATATTTTACAATCTCACCATAGAGAATTTAGTGTCTATTGATTACATTAGCATGAGAAATATATATATTATTTTTTTAAATGTTTAGATCTTTAAAATAATATTTTACAAATATATATATATATATATATATTTCATAGTCTCATAAAATAAAATATTTAATTCGTAATAAAAAAAATTCAAAAGAGCGCAATGAAGTACTTACTATCTTTGATGTTTCAAAAAATCACTATCTTTGGAGCAACTAGTTAATTTGGAAAACAAATTATGGCTTTTAAAAGAACATACTTCTTAAGGTATAATATATTCTTTACATAATATGCTTAATTTAATGTAACGACTATTTCTTATATACTTAGTCTAATTAATTATGAAAGGTAAATATGCTAAAAATTATGATATGGATGGTGTAACACTAAAAAGTAAAAATTTGACACACAATATTTTTACTTAGTTCAATTATCTCCTGATAGTCTGCATCTAAGGGGTCACGCCTAAAGAAATAAACTTATTAGTAAATAATAACGTGAGTACAAATGCCAATGAAATTTAAAAGATTCATTCTTTTAAATATTGCAATATGCCAGTACTCCTTTACTAATCTGTCTAGCGAGCTTCTCTCGACTTGATGTGATTTTTTCCATCTGAATTTCCTTTAGATCTCATTGAACCTGCCTTCTCCTAAAGATTTATTGCACTTCTTCCAAAGTGCTCGTACTTCTCCCGAAGCACTCATATGACTAAGCATCCCTCCTAGTTTTACAATACAAAATATAGACAGATTTAACAAAGTATTGCTCTAATAGCAATCTCAAATATACATGGCACCCCTAGGACTCTGACCTAAACTCCTATTTATAGTGCTTGAGCTTTTGTAATCTTTGGTAATCTGCAAGACACATTTTTCTCAATATAAATATTGATTTGAAATCAATTAGATCAGTCAAAAATAAGATTTTCGCAATCAAGACTAATATGGTTCTATTATTAATTCTGCACAATGATGTTACAATATCGGTTTTGTCTAAACAACTAGATTTGTAACCTTTCTAGAAAAAATGTTGATTTTTTATCTGAAATAAAAATTTTATTTTTTTGTACAAATCAATCAAATAAAAATTGTTCACACACAAAAGGAATTAGCTAAAAATTAATAAGAAAATGATACCTCAAGATATAAAAATTTACACTTTCATATAATAAGATAGTTTCCATAATATTGGAAGCTGTAAAAAACAATCAAATAGAATTAACCAAATAAATAAAATCTGATTGATTAAAATCAAGATTGATTATTACAAGAAATATTAACCAATTAATATTAGCAATCACACCATAATCAATCTTCATTAAAACATTCATAAATAAGAAAGAAATATGTGAATATAATTTTCCTACAAGGCAAACATTAATCACTAATATTTCTTATCAAAACACAACTAACTGAAAATATTCACATACAAGGCAAACATTAATCATTGATATTTCTGATCAAAATATAACTAATTGAACAGATTTTCAATCATATGACAGCTATGAGATTCGGACAAACACATTCAAAATTGTCAGGTCAAATATTCCAATAATATTGTAACATTAACTTCGAAATGCTGTCAGTCAACGCTGACAACGCAGACAATAATGTTGCAATATCTCAAATGATTACAGACAGCTCTTTTATTTAATACCATAAATAAAATTTATTTTTTGTACTTATCTATTAGCTGACCGAGATTTTTATTTGTATAATTGTTTTTTTTAATTGTTTTGCTTTTCCTTTAATTGTATAATACAAATTCCTTTTTCCCTTTGTTAGCCGACGCAAAACCGATTTATTATCTTTCTTTTGTTTTATTTTTTTTCTCCTAGCTGCATTATCTTATTATTATTATTATTATTATTATTATTATTATATTTTTTGCTGGAACCTAGCTACATCTCCTAGCTATATATTTTCTTTTGCTGGATAACGTGGACAGGCGTATATTTGCTATACTTTTTTTTTTTTTCCAAATAAGTTTTCTGTTTTTCTTATCTATTTCTTTTTGTAAATATTATTTTATCTTTTTATTGTTTATTAGAATAATTGTTTTTGGCTTCCATGTTCAATATGCTTAGCGCATTGCCTTTAGGCTTTTGGACTAAAACAATGCTTAGCCATTTAAGTCTATTGCTTATTTTAGAGAAATTAGATTATTTTTTTAATAAAGCTTTTTGTGTATTTCTTAAGGTTGTACTTCATAAATTAAAACATTAATTAAATTGATTTATATACAATTCTTTTTGGAAAACTACTGGTCACGTGTCTTTAGGAAAGTGTGATTTAAATTAATATATATATATATATATTTATATGGTTGACGTCTTTTTTTAAATCTATATATAGATATTATTTTTTAATAATTAGATTTTTTTTAAGTCGTTGGATCATCATGATCTAACAATTATAGTGAAATATATAAAACGACGTGTGCGTTACTTCTCTTTTTATTTTTTAATATAAAAAAATATACAATAAAAATTTTTATTAGTCTATATAAAAAAAAAAACCTATTATATATATAGTATCTTATATATAAAAGATACCATATATAATCAATTTGAAAATTAAGATATATAGACTATACCCCTTGAGTACCACCTTTAATTTGTTAATTAAAATATTATGGCCAACTCAGCGAATTATAAGCATTCCAAGCTAATACCATCATTAGAAACTACCAGTTTTCTTCTGATATGATTACTTGACTGGCCTATAGATAAATGTTATGGTTGCCACTTCTTCAATATATGCAAGAAATTGATCATTGCATGTAAATGTGTGGACTATTCGAGTTGAAAAACACACGGAATAGTAGCAGTACTACACAATTAAACAGGCACCAAAAGAGCAAAGTTATTTTGCTTGTAATCGCAAATAAAGGTGAAGATTCTTTGCATAACAAATCATATAGAATGATATTGCATCAGACAAGGAGATCCGCCATCAACAAAAAGGAAGGAACAAAAGAGCATAAGTAGAATTAAGCATCGAATCTTTATAAGATTTTAGAAATTTTCCCTATATCTTTTAAGTTAGTGGGTATAGCTTCTGCAAATTGTTTTTTCTTTTCGTGCTGAAAAGTGCAGCACGTATATTAATGTATTGACTTTTGCCATATCGTACTCCGTACTGGTCTGGACTATGCATATATATGCATGTCGTTCTATCCATAAAACCATTTGATGATCGCTCCTGATGTAACAACACTTTCGAAAATCACGCATTGCAATGTTAGGAAATTTGGAAAGCAGTATACTGTACGCATTGCCAATACAACATTGTGTATTTCAGTATGTGTACCAATATATATGCGTGTGGATAGATCAATGTCGTTTACTCATGGTTGTGCTATCACATTGGGCGACATAAAAAATCCGCAGAGAGAAAAAGTGAAAAAAATTTCTATCACTTGGTTATGGATATATGAGTAGTGAGCATTATACATGTGTTACAATATTACATATTTCAAACATGACAAAACATCAAGTCAATATATACATATCCAATGGATATGGACAATTTTGATACACAAGTTGTAAATAGGTATTTAGTGATTATAACATCAGTGATGGAAAATTATATGCATTATTTTCTATTTTTGTGAGGATAATTTCTCCAAATCAATCAAGAAACGACATGTAATACTGAAGTAGGGTTAAAAATGATATATAATGATAATATGCCTAAAACGACGTCAAAACCCATTATAGCTTGGGTAGCTCAAAGAAGACTAAGTAGGCTGATCACTTGAAGGGAGAGCAAATCCCTTGGTTGGACTCTAAAGGGTCGACCAGGTCCGCAATATTAGAAGACTAGGTACCAATCTTATCTTACTACTCGTATGGGTGAGTTAAGCAACTCTTGAGTGATAAATAACCTAGTTGGAATATTAAAGAAGCCAAATCTACAAATGTAATGACCGATATTAGGTCGGAATTTGTAATCTACGCCGACCAGCTGAACATTCATGGTAGAAGAACAACTAATAACTGGAGAAACCAGTCAACCAGTAAGTAGCAGTATGTTTCCAACCAAAAAACAAGATAAAGGATGATATAAGCTCCAGAGGGGCTGACACCTAACCCAATCGCATACTCTTCTCTATACAAGCGAGTAGGTAGGATTTCCTCCTATCTTTTCAGGAATATATGCATATCAACCCTAGTATTTTGGGGACTACAAAGCTATTATAAATAGTCCCATACTTACCTGAATGAGGTAAGCTATCATAAATTTGCAAAATTTGTCTCTTTGCCTTTTCTCCTACTATTCTATTACTATTCATTGAGAATATTTTATTGAAAACATCACTAATTACCTTTTTATGGAGGAAATTTGGCATGTACCATATTGATACTACCCTAATTAGCTGATGAAAAGTCTACTTATAACATTTTTCAAGATTGTATAGACTACATCTATATTAAATATAGATTTTGGCTCTCTTTGAGAAAGAATCACTCGAGAGTGACATTAGTTTACAGACCAAAATCCACACTAATATTTTGGTGCTAGAAGGAGGGCCTATACTGGAAGACTAGTGAGTAGCTCACACCAGCCACTTTTAACGACTCAAGCACTTCTTTTAGACCTTGATAATGTTGAGTAGAGCATTTAGTTCATATGTAGCTGACCAGACGTGCACAAACACTCGAGAAGGAGAATACCAATAATACAACTTGTGAGATTGAACTCATATTGTCCCCTTCAATGAGTATAAGGGCATGTAGCTGCTATTCCTCAACCACCTGGGCACTGCTGAGAAAGGGTTAACGAGCTCAGAGAGCAGGTCTAATACCTTGCCTCGATCATTGAGTGCCTAGCAAACGTGGTCGGCCAAAATATTGCCTAACCAATCCTTATCGCCCCTTTAAGGGGCTACTCTTCAAGAAGACAAGAGGAGAAATCCTATCCAAAAAGTAGGAATGAGGACAACGAGGTAAGATCGCATCTAACCAGTAGAGTTTTGATCGAGGAGAATGAAGATATGTGCGTACCAAGAAGAAGAAGACACGGAAGGCACTGACGAGTTGAGTCCCATGCTTCCAACAAGGACTAAACACTTAAGAAGGGTGAGAGAAAAATTAATTCAAGAACAAGAGGCATGATTTTCTAATGCTTGGCCCTTGGTAACAATACGGACTATGACTCTGACACGTATGTTCTAAGAAGATCTGAGCACCTAGGAACTACTGATCTCAGGGAAAGTTTGAATGAGCGAAGAAGAGAAGCTCAGGCCTACTACCTCCCACTATAACAAAATTATGCACCTACTCAGTAGATAGTTGGAGCCAAGCAGGTTCCTAACTAATAAGCAAGAGATGGAGACGAGAGCTACCATGCCCTTAAAAGACAAGTAGACCAACATCTAGCTGAATAGAAGCTAATAGAGAATGTCTGAACAATCTTGGCAGAGACTAAGTCACCTTTTCCACTGGAGATAGCACTATCGTGCCCCCCAATTACTTGAAGATACCGAACATACCCTTTTATGAAGGGAAGGGAGACCTAGCTTACCATGTGCAGAATTATAAGGCATGGATAACATAGCTAAAACTGATCCCACAACTTTCTACAACGCATTTTCTCACATTGATTGGCTTGACATAAATCTAATATAGAAGGTTGGAAGCTGAGTCGATTAAAGATTTTGAGACTTTATACCATGTATTCATCTTGAAGTTCTTGAGCTCAAGGATTCAACAAAAATGTTAAAGCTACCTTAAGACTATTAAATAAGGGAAAAGTGAATCCTTAAAGTCTTACCTTACCCATCTTGATGTTGTAGTGCTTGAGTGTCCCAGGGTTACTCAAGAAACGATTCTAGATGTTGTGCAAAAGGGAACATAGCACAAAAAGCTAGTATGGTTTATGAGCAAGAAGAGACCAACCATATATGCTGCATTGAAAGAAAATGATTAAGAGATAGCTAACACTGAGGAGTATTTCTTGATCAAGGTAGATGAAAAGATGATCACCCTATGGGCAATACGAGGGGAGTAGGGTTAGGAAAGAGAGGAAAAGGTGGGGGGGGGGGGGACTACAAACCCCAGCGAAAGATGAACAAGTAGGATGCTCTACCCCCTAACACCTCTCTCCAACATTCGAGTATGAACAACACTCGTCCCCTGATCCCAAACCAAAACAAAGTAATTGTTCCTAAGCAAAACAACTACACCCCTCTAAACACATCAAAGGAGCATATTTTGATGTAGATCAAAGGGAAAACATGCTGAATTCCCTACTCCTAATGAAAGCACCACCAGAAAAAAGGAACTTGAATAAGATTTGCAAGTTCCATATGGAGTTGGGGCATGACACATCCGACTACCAGCACCTAAAATATCAAATAAAGGGAATTACCCAACAAGGTTACTTGAGGGAATATAAAAATAGAGCTACTGAATAGGACAAACGAGCCTATATCCTTACTCCCCATAGCAACACGTGTGCGAGTGGGCAGGCTAGTCTGAGTAGCAATGACAATGGCACACCATATTAGATTTTGACTATCTCTGGAGGACTATAGTGATTGATTCGGCTAATGCCCACCAAGGTTAGATAAGAATAGCAAGAAAGATAGATTGATCCACCTCGACAATGACACCCTTATCATTGTGCTCAAAATCGCAAATGGCTGAGTCTTATGTTTCCTAGTTGACACTGACAACTCAGCAGACATGCTGTTTATGTTGGCTTATTGAAAGATAAATATTGGTTGAGTAGTGTTAAGGCCTTCTAAGACCCCATTATATAGGTTTGTGAGAGAATGTGTTCACCTTGAATGGGTGATCAGACTACCCGTGACATTCGGAGAAGAGTTTGCTACCATCACCCGTAGACCAAAGATCGGCTTACAATGCGATCATCGGCCGACTAACTCTGAATAAATTGAGGGCGTAGTGTCGACCTACTACCTTATGATGAAGTTCTCGATTGAGTAAGGGGTCGAGCTAGTTCGAAGAGACCAGACCTCAACACGAGAATGCTATGCCATGGCTACTAAGTCTGATCCAAAGGCACACATGGTCTCCACCATCTACCAAGTCCATGAGATAAACGTTATTCCTAAAAAGGCAAAGGCCATGAGCGGCCTTAATTCTAAGGAAGAGCAAAAAGAAATGAGGGCTAAACCCACAGAGGACTTGGAGTCTATACAAATTGATGACTAGCACCCAAAGTGATTGGTCCAAAAGATGATCTAGATTGTTGAGTGAACTCTGGGAGAAACTCATGGAATTTCTAAAAGAATACAAAGATGTATGTGTGTGGTCACATGAAGACATGGTTGACTCATATTTTATGTCATCAATCTTATACTCATATTTTAAAGTGAATAAACATATGATTAAGAAGTAATAGTCCACTTGAGTATATAGTAGTTTAAATTGAAAGGATTATAAGACATTCAAGATGGATTATAGAAAAGAATTTAAAGACAAAGATCAAGAATACAAGACTTAGACTATCAAAGGTTAAATACTTAGTTCTTATATTTGAATATATGTTCACATATAATATGATCTTAATGGCTTAAATTTTCTAAAAATGGAAATTTTCAAATCAGCTATTTTCAAATTAATTTATCTTTAATTAAAGTTTGAAAATTTACATTACACAACTTTTAAATTGATTTATGAATTTCTATAATATTCATATTTCATAAAAATCAATTTAAGAAGTCACAATTTTGAAAAGAATCAAAAGAAGCTTAAAATAAAATTTAATTTTGCTCTATGGTATTTGCGACAAACCAAGACTATATTTTCAGTCTATTGATTCTTACTGATTTTTTAACCATTTTTAAATTCGACCGTTAGAACTGCACTACCAGCTACTAATATTTTTGGTCTACCGAAAATGACAGATTATTTGTCAAACAATCTAAAATGACTAGTTTTCATCTAGATCTATAAGTAGAATTATTTTTAAGATTTAAACAATTTTTGGACATCCTTACATTATTTATATCATATATTTATGTTATTCTAATCAATTTTAGTGATACAAACTTTCAAATCTACTTTTTCACAAAAATTATTAGAGCTAAACTAGATCATATCTTGTGTTCACATTTATTTTATCTAAGCTTACCTTGTATAAAATACTTTCATTAGAGATATCATAATTGAGTGATTTAACAAAAATCAAATTGTAATTGTGAGGTAAGGTTGACATCAGATTCATAAACAATCTAGTTTAGATGAGATTAGCATTGGAGTCTAAACAATCTGAGTTAGGCATGATAGAGCCGGATTCAAGGATATTCTCAAGGCATGAGTGTACCTAAGAAGAAATCTCTTATTGTGTACAAAGGTTGGTCAAGCCCATTTCCTTGATTCGATAGTGAAAAGCTTAAAGTGTGTTACCAAGGGTTGGGGATACAGACAAACAGTCGCATTTGTTGAATCTCATAAAAATAACATTTGTACTTCTCTATTCTTATCTCTTTAATTTATTTACCTTGAGCTTATACATATTGTTTAGCTATTTTTACTTGATAGAGTCATTACTTACATAATTCACTTCCTTATCATGAAATGTTTGCAAAAGGTTTTAAAATCAAATTTACTCTCCGACTTGGGTTTGCTAATCTTAGGATAATAAACATGCCCGGTATTAATCCGGAGGTGATTGTACACAAGCTTAAAGTGAATGAGCATGCCAGGTCAATCATCTAGATGATAAGGAAATTCAACCCTGAGAAGCATAAGGCAATCAATGAGGAAGTTAAGAAGCTGCTCAAAGTTAGATTCATAAGAGAGATCAATTACCCTTTATGGCTGGTCAATATTATCTTAGTAAAGAAAAAGAATGGAAAGTGAAGAGTCTGCATTGATTTTACAGACCTAAATAAGGCATGTCTGAAAGACTCCTTTCCATTACATAGTATTGACTAACTAGTGGCTGCAATGACGTAGTCTTTATAGACACCTACTCAGGATATAATTAGATTTGCATGTGCCCAGAGGACGAAAAAAATACCTCCTTTACAACCGATTAGGGTTTTTACTATTACTTAATAATGCCATTCAGGCTGAAGAACTCTGGAGCAACCTACTAGAGGTTGGTCAACATGATGTTTAAGAAGCAAATTGAAAGAGCAATGGAAGTGTACGTCGATGATATACTAATTAAAAGCCTTAAGATATACGACCACGTGGAAGACCTGAAAGAGATGTTCAACATGTTAAGATAGTACAAAATAAGGTTAAATCCAACCAAGTTTGCATTCAGAATTGACTCTAGGAAATTTGGAGTTGAAGCAAGCCTCGTTAAGATTCAAGCATACTTAATCTTCGATCCCTAAGAACCACCAAAGAAATTCATAGCTTGGCAGGCATAATGGTAGCTTTGAGCAAGTTTGTAGCCCGATCAACAGATAAGTGCTGGCGATTCTTCCAAGCACTAAAGATGGAAAAGGACCTAGTATAGACAAATAATTGTGAGATGACATTCTAAGAAATCAAGTTCTATCTGGGAGTAATTCATACTCTAGGGAAGTTTGTGCCTTAGGAGAGCCTGACCTTACACTTGGTAGTATCAAAGAATGCAGTGTGCAGAGTTCTTGTCAGAGAGGACGAATAAATACAATTGATAGTTTACTACATCAGCAAGTCCCTTCTCGACACTGAGACTTGATACCCGAAATTTGAAAGCTAAGTCTTGCACTGAAAACATCTACTAGGAAGCTCTGACCATACTTTTAAGTACACACCATCAAAGTTCCAACCAACAATCCTTTAAGGCAAATTCCCTATAAGTTTGACTCCGATCACTTGACAAAATGGGTCGTTGAGCTTGGTGAATTTGAGATTGAGTTTGTCCCAAGAACTGTAATCAAAGGACAGTCACTAGGTGACTTTGTTGCGAAATTCGCCTATCTCACCAAGGTGGTAGAGCCCTTGTACAAAGTGGAGGGCAACTTCAAAGCACTAAGGATAGCTCTTGAAAAGCCATTCGACAACTCTATAGTTTCACAATTTTATGTGGACAGATCCTCTTATGCAAACAGAAGTGTGGCAGGACTGATCTTCATCAGCTTGGGTGAAGAGGAGATCAACTATGCCTTAAGACTTGATTTTAATGTCTTGAATAACGAAGTCGAGTATAAATCACTTATCGCTAGTCTAAAGCTAGCAAAAGAGTTCTAGGTGCAACATATCAAAATCTTTAACAACTCCAAATTAATGGTAAACCAGATAAAAGGAGAATACTAGGCCAAAGTGGAGAACACAGTCCAATACTTGGCCAAGGCGGAAAAGCACCTAGGACCAATGGCTTGGTATGAGATTATTAGGCCGTTGAGAGTTGAGAAGACTTAGGTTGACAACCTTCCATGACTCGCTTCTAGGTTCATTGATAGCTCTCTCAGTTAAGTCTTGATTGAGAAATTGTCTGAGCCTAGCACCTAAGAATGTAGTGAGGTCATGTGTATAGATCAAGTCGCCTCATAGATAAACCCGATCAAAGAGTACTTAGAAACTAATACACTCCCTGACAAAACAAAAAGAGCTTGGAAGATCAAGTACTAATAGAATCGATATACAATTATTGGAGACAAACTTTACAGAAGAGGCTATGGCCCCGTACTTAAGATATCTCTGGCCAGAAGAAGTCGAGTACGTGCTCAAAGAAATGCATGATGGGAGATGTAGTAATCATTCAAGACTAAGGTTGCTTACCATAAAGCTTTAAGGCAAGGGATCTATTATCAAACTATGACAAAAGATTCAAGGGAGATGGTGGAGAAGTATGATAAATGCCAATATTTTACCCACTACTCAAAAGAGCATCCTGAGCCTCTATCCTCGATTATTAGTCTATGGCCATTTGTAAAGTCGGGTATAAACCATTTGCAAAGTAGGGTATATACTTAATCGGACCGTTGCCAACTACCTAAGCACAAGCAAAGTTCGTGATGGTCTCAATTGATTATTTTACCAAGTGGATTGAGGCCAAGCCATTAGCAAAGATCACAGAGGCA
Source organism: Parasponia andersonii (assembly GCA_002914805.1). NCBI lineage: Eukaryota > Viridiplantae > Streptophyta > Magnoliopsida > Rosales > Cannabaceae > Trema > Trema andersonii. The sequence goes on along the minus strand of JXTB01000001.1, from coordinate 123,665 downwards.
AATAGAAAGTAACTGACAATAGAAAGTAATTTGACAATCTAAGACTCAAGCAGTTTTGCCAAAATTAAGGGATTCATAAGCTGTTTTTTCTCTAAATGACCTTCAAGTGAACTACCAGGTTGAAGTAGCTAACAAGACCATCAAGGAGAATATGAAAAAAAGATTGGAGAAACTGAAAGGTGCTTGGGTAGATGAACTCCCTTGTGTGTTGTGGGCTTACTGAACAACCGGAAAAGTAGCCACTAGGGAGACTCCTTTTTCATTAGTATTTAGCACTAATGTTGTCATACTAACCGAAGTCGGAATACCTTGTTATCAAGTTGAAGCCTATTGAAACCCAAGTCCAAACGAAAACAATGAGGACAATATAGAGGATCTTCAGACAAAGCTAGACCTGATCGAAAAAAGAAGTAAAAAGACTCTAATTAGAATAGCCACCCATAAACAAGCCATTGATCGATATTATAATTCAGATGTCTAAGCATGAACATTCAAAGTTGGTGACTAGTGCTCAAACATGTGTTTTAAAACATTGCCGAGCCTAATATAGGAGTGCTCTGATCAAAGTGAGAAGGCCCATACCTAGTTGCTATAGTAATCTGACTAAGGACATACAAATTATTGAACATGGGGAGCAACAATCTACCATACCCATGGAATGTTTAACACTTGAAAAAATACTATCAGTAGTGAAAATATTGTACTATGTAAAAAGAAAGCAGTAAATAAAAAGTTTGATGAATTCATATCACTTTTGTATTCCACTTGAAAAATTACTTTTACAATTGAAAAACAAAAGGGGCAGGGAAACACATACAGCTCGACGACTTGTGAAAAAAATGGACGAATGAAGAAAAAGTGAGCCTTTTATACCTTTACGATCACTAAGGCCCCCAAGATCCCTCCATGTGCCACAGTACTAGGGATAAGATCCCTCTATGTACTTCTGAGTAATAGGAATAAATGATCCCTTTATATACTTCCGAGCACTAGAGATAAATGGTCCCTCTATATGCTGAGGCACTAGGGATAAATGATATCTTCATGTGCTTTTGAGCACTAGGGATAAGGAAAGTATGAAAGTAAGCCTTTTATGTGCTCTCGAGCACTAGGAATAAATGATCCCTTTATGTGCTCTTGAGTACTAGAGATAATTGATTCCTCTAAGTACTTCTGAGCACTAGGAATAAGGAAAGGCTAAAGCATATTCTCCATATGCTTTTGAGCATTAGCATCCTAATGACTGGATGACGTCAATGTGCTTCCAAGTACTAGGGCCCCTATGATCTCTATCCTAGGTCACTTTATAGTACTAAGATGGCCTACCAAAGAGAATGAGAAGAGGTTATCCTTAAGTCACTTTATAGCATAAGGACAATCTATCAAAAAGAAAAAAAATAGAAGTGTAAAATGGAAGACCATGAAGTAAGCAACTATCTATGATCAAACCCCACTATGATGATTCAACCAAGTATGAATATAACTACCTAGGCTTGGATCCTATTATGATCTGACCTTTTTAGAGCCTACTAGCAAACTTCCTAATCTAGTACTTCCTATGCTTAGATCCTTCAATGATGACCCAACCAAAGTGTTGGAGCAGTTTCTCACCTGCTGTCTACGTGTCTCGAATTACTGACGCTGTATTCTCCAATTGTCCACGTGTCCTTGCTGTCTCAAAGCTCTCTGAACTCCAAGCAAGATCGGAGAGGTGGGGGTGGCTACCTGCAAAGACTCTCTGATGCTTAAGTCAGTGGTTTTTCTTTGTGTTGGGTAGCAAGGAAAATATTTCAGTATGAATATCTATCTGTTTTCTTTTTGTTCATAGACTTTTATATATATATATATATATATATTAGTTTTTATGCGTACATGCCCCTCTCGGGAATGCATGGCTTTTTTATATATAGTCCTGAGATAGTGAACCGCATGGTTCTCAATCTCTGGAATGAGTACCTTTCACCTCAAGATCTTTTTCAACGGTCACGGGCCAAGATTTCTGTCATCTCCTCTGTGCTACCGTGGCCTGATTTTTGCCACCTCCTACGGCTTCAATCTGTTAGGAGTAAGATTTAGGTAAATTACCGTTCTGTCAGGACGGCTTGTCCCTAGCACACATACCTACCCAGGATCGCATTAAATGCTCTGTCTGGGTCTGGAACCGTGGGTTGCTTTCCATTATATTGTCTGAAGACCCTTAGGGCTTCTGACCCTTCCGACTGTTGAGGTAAGGGCCGCTGTTCCCAGATGGTAGACCCTTGGGGTTTCTGACCCCCAGCTGTCGAGGTAAGGGCCGCTGTTCCCAGATGGCAGACCCATGGGGCTTCCGACCCCCAGCTGTCGAGGTTGGGGTCAGACTGGGCCAAACCGTCTGGGGTCAGTGATGGACTCGGCCCTAAACTCGGACAGCCCAATGGCCGATTGTGAGATCATGTGCAATCCGTGTGGCCTTCCTCGTGGCATAAGGTTCTTGAACGGGTCCCATAACTGCCCCCATTTCCCTACTTGATGGATTCATGTCCATCAAGTGGGGAAACCGTCTCTTCGCTTCTCCAATCTGAGGGCCGCACGTGGTTCCCTCTTCCCGATGGGGAGATACGCCATCTCTCATCACGAGATCTGTTTGAATTTTGAAGTTCTGACTGCTCGGTTTCTTTTATTCTCTCCTCTTCCAGAAAAACGTTTCGGCTTCTCCCCTTTAAAAACCGCAATTGTGTTCATTTGCCATTTTACCAAAATTTTCAATCATCCCAACCTCATAACATCCCAGGGTTTCTGCTTCCTTATTTTCTAAAGACTCTCACTCTTCCAGTCGTTTTTCGGAACAATGGCTTCGAATCAAAATCAGGAATTGCAACCCGTTATGGATTCAGAATTAGACTCACTGAGGAGGCAGCTCTGCCTCCCCGGAGGAGTGACGCTTCAACGGGTTGAGGGTCCTACAGACTAGTACCTTCGCCCCTGCGCCCCCGAGGGTTCTATCGTCTTGGGCAGGAAGCATCTAGACTGCCTGCGATTCCCTCTTCCTCCCCTAATTCATCAATTTTTTGCCCTAACGGGGATCCATCCGATGCAGCAGAATGCAAACGGGATTATGATTCTGATGGGGCTCTCTGCCCTGTCGATCATCTACAACATGCATATCGACCTGGAAGTGGTCTTTTATGCTTATAAACTCATTCTTATCCCCAAGAAGGGCTCCTACCCCACCTTCTACCTCTAGCCACTGCCTGGGCGCCATATCTATTGGGGGTTGCCGCGGTCAGACAAACAATGGGACTCTCACGCCAGGCTTTGTGCCGTTGGAGGGGCGTGGTACTCCCCTTGGGTAAACGGAGAGCATTTCCAAGTCCCCTCAGTCTTCCTATAGAGTAAGTATCAGACCAAGATCTTTGGGCCTGGGTCATCTCCCGATATTATTACTCATGTTACTTTGCCCCGTGTAGCTTCAGCAGAAGAAAGCAGATTTGAACTGCACCTATCGGCTGGGCAGCTCAAAAGCCTGGAGGGGATCATAATCTTCAACTCTCCGGGGGAATGCCGACACATTCAAGCCGTCCTCAACCTGCTGATGATGAATTTGATGCCCAGGATAGTCTCGTACCTTCCCTTTCCTTTGGATACCTGGGTCATCACCAAGCACCTAAGGAGTCGACTCGACGCCTCTGCCCTGAACCGATTTCGCCGGGACGAAAGCGACCGGATCACCATGGTGAGTCGGCAGGTTGCGGCTTCAAGCCAGCTGGCAGGCACCAACGATCTGGTAGTGCCGTCCAATCACGAACTCGAGGAGGCCGTGAGGCTTATGGCCGCGGAGTGCGTCAGGCTCCGCCAGGAGGAAAACACTGCCCCCAAAAGGGTTAAGGGTAAGTTTATTTTTAAATCTTTGAATCTTTGTGGGTCGGGCCACGTCCGCAAACTAATCTTGTTGTTTATTTTTCACAGGTTCTGAGACGGGCCCGTCAGCCGGCCCCTCTCCTATCAAAGGAAGTGCCACAACATCAAAATCTCAAGCCAAGGCGTCTACTGGTCGACGCCTCGTGGCGCATTCAGGAGGAGCAAAATCAACGATTCCCCACTCTGGCACCGGCGGGTCTCCACCCGGGGTCCGTCTACCCATCTGATCACGCGCGGGGAAGTAACGATGCCAAGCCTGACTGGGGGGTCTGCAGCAGCGGTCTCCCCCACCCCTGACTCCGGTTCGAAATCGAGCGCCGTTAGCCTCGGCGGAGAGATCGCCGAGCTCAGTGGGGGATTCCAAGACTGAAATCCAGACTCTCCTCCCCTCCTCCAGTCCCTAAAAAGCAGCAACGCGAGGTCGGCTCATCAAATGAGGAAGAGGGCCAGGTGGAGAAGAGGGGCAGGGTCATCCTTTCGTCCGATAGTGACGATGATGGGGCAACACTGACCCTTCTAAGGAGGAAGCGGTCAGCACGGGGCCGCCAGTCTAGAGGAGGTGCACCGCCTCCCACCGCGCTCGATAGTGTTCCTGAAGGCTCTGGGCCTTCCTCCGTCCCTATCGCTCCTACTCTGGAGGTGTGCCCGGCGGATGGAGAGGACGCCCTTATGACCGTAGAGGAGGGGCCACATTCCCCGGGCATGGATGATGCTCAAAGGGATGATCCAGCCACAGAGCAGGAGCTGGAAACCCTTACTCCAGAGAATGTCGAGCTTGTCACCACCCGCACTCTCGCGCAGGTTTGCTACACTTGGGTGCTTTTATGTTTTTTTCAACATCTTTGATAAATACTGACCCCCCTTTTGTTGCTTAACTTGCAGTTGTCTGCCATCCGGTCCTTCTGCTTTGCTTGCATCAAAGATCTGACCGAAGAGCTGAGCTCCCGTTCTGCACTAGCTGAGCACAGCAAGGCCGCCTTCGCCGAATTGAGGTATGACTTTGATGTATATCGGGGCCTCGAGGAAGCGAGGGTTAGCAGCACGGTGGCGCACGCCATGAGTGTTGAGAGAGCCAGAAGCGAGGAGCTAGCTGCAAGATTAGCTCAGGCAGAGGTCGACAGGCTTGCCCAATCCGAAGCCACCAGGTTTGCTCAGGGCGAGCTGAGGATCAAAGAGCAAGAGCTCCAGAGTGCGGGGGCAGAGATGGGACTGGCCTTCATCGCTCGACACTAGGCTGTTGAAGACGCCAAGAAAGCGAGGAAAGCTGAGGCGGCGGCCAAGCTAAACACCCATGCTCTGCAACGCAGACTTGATCGGTCCCACGAGGTAAACCGATATCTCTTTCTGGACCATAAAAATCTGATGGGTGCTCAGGTGGAGACATCTCGTAAACATTGCGTAGACCTCGCTGGTATTAATTCTTTATTGGTCTACTTATCGCAGCGACAGGCGGAACTCAGATTGGCAGCGCTGAAGGATAGACTGGCGGATGCGAAAAAGTTAAAAACAAGGTACCAGAAGCAGGTAGATGTTCTTTCTGCGGAAAGTTATAGGTCTGGCTGGGAGAATAGAGAATTTAAAAATGAGGTGGTGACGCTAGACCGATTTAATGATCAGAAAGGCGTCGAGAGGGACCACTACTCCATCAAGCACTACATGCAGCAGCTTGGGGACGAGATCAGAATTATATACCCATTCGACGTGCTGGAGATGCTTGCTGCGGAAAAGGATGGGCCCTCTACATCTGCCCCTGGTGCCGTAGAGCTTATCCCTGCTTCTGGTCTGCCAGATCGAACTCCGGAAGCCCTGGTCATTCAGCCTAGCCTCGGGGTCTCAATCGGTGAAGGGTCTGGCGCGGTCATCGTATCCAGTGATGAATCTGATCCAGCCATGCCACCCTTCTCCGAGGCCGGTCCAAGTGCTGGGGTTGGCTGCGCCTCCTCGGACGGAGGTAACTAGGACCCCTAATTCTTTATATTTGTAAAGCTAATCATTCATTGTAACCCTTCGAATAAATGATAAAGGACGCCCCATCATTTTTAGACTGTTTTCTTTTGCCTCTAACCATTTGTTTAACTGACTGTAAGGACTCGATTTCGGGTTATTAGTGAGCCTTCCTCGGGTCATGATTACTCGGAATGGCTTCGGACATAGGGGTGCAAGCTTTGGCTCATCCAGTTTTGCAGAAGTGTAACTCTCATTATAACTTGTTTTGGCAGAGTTCGACCTTCGGGTGTGGCTAGATTTCTCCGACCCCAAATGGGACCATGCTCGGAGCCAGCTCCAGGGGTTGGTTGACCATTGTTTAGACCCGTCGTTGCAGAGGAAGAGGCCCGGGCTTGGCTCTTATCGGGAACAAACAGGGCATTATCATTCCGACGTCTCCTTAAGAGTCCGCTCTAAACCTGCGCCTCGCCAGTAGGGCTCTTGAGTATTCACCG
>JXTB01000001.1:92039-116638 GCA_002914805.1 Parasponia andersonii | reverse complement strand
TGGCAAGATTTTGTTTGCACAGCAGCCCACTCTTCACACATTTTCTCAGGTCGTCGATGGGCGATGTGAGTCCCAGAGTGCGACATTTTGGAGGTCTGCTGGCAAGTTTTGGCTTTGCACAGCAGTTTATCCTTCGCACGTTTTCTTGGGTCGTCGACGAGCGACGTGAGTCCCAAAGTGCGAGCACTTTTGAGGTCTGCTGGCAAGTTTTGTCTTTGCACAACAGTTTATCCTTCGCACGTTTTCTCGGGTGGTCGACGAGCGACGTGAGTCCCAAAGTGCGAGCATTTTTGGGGTCTGCTTGCAAGATTTTGTTTGCACAGCAGCCCACTCTTCGCACGTTTTCTCGGGTCATCGACGGGCGACGTGAGTCCCAGAGTACGAGCATTTTGGAGGTTTGCTGGCAAGTTTTGGCTTTGCACAGCAGTTTATGCTTCGCATGTTTTCTCGGGTCGTCGACGAGCGACGTGAGTCCCAAAGTGCGAGAACTTTCGAGGTCTGCTAGCAAGTTTTGGCTTTGCACAACAGTTTATCCTTTGCACGTTTTCTCGGGTCGTCGATGAGCAACGTGAGTCCCAAAATGCGAGCACTTTTGAGGTCTGCTGGCAAGTTTTGGCTTTGCACAGTAGTTTACCTTTCTCACGCTTTCTCGGGTCGTCGACGAGCGACGTGAGTCCCAAAGTGCGAGCACTCTTGAGGTCTACTGCTATAGGCTGACCCTACACCGAAGTTAGCATTAAATATTGGGTCTGCCTCTGTGGGTAAACCCTTTCCGTATCAGCATAAGACGTATGGTTTGTCCCGTATGGGCTGACCGCCTTTTCCACAGCTACACAAAACGTCGGGTCTACCTTTGCGGACAGGCCCTTTCTTCAGTAGCAGTCCAAAAGATGAATTCATGAGGCAAAAAGGGAACTTGACCTGTTTTGGATTTAAACTTTTCAATAATATAAACATTCGCATGGTCTTACATCATATATATGTGCCTTACACGTAATATTTTTTCAAGTGCTGAGCGTTCCATATGTTTGGCATGTTTTTCCCCGTTTTGAGTTCCTTCAAGACATATGCACCATTGCCGAGCACTTTGATTACCTCATAGGGTCCGATCCAATTGGAGTCCAGTTTCGAGGAATTCCCTGTTCTGGCTTTTAGGACCTAATCCCCAGCGTCGAATCGTCGGGCACTAACCTTTTTAGCGTAGTAAGACCTTGCTTGCTGGTGGTACGAAGCCAGGTGGACCAAGGCCATGTTTCTTGTTTCTTCTAGGAGGTCTGTGTTGTGGCTTAACTAGCGCTCGTTTAATGGGGGATCCTTTACCACTTCGAAGCGGAGGGTCGGGAGGCCGACCTCGGTCGGGATCACAGCCTCTAATTCGTAGACCATGGTGAATGGCATTCTCCCAGTAGACCTCCGCTCTGTGGTTTGATGGGCCCACACAATGGCTGGCAGTTCTTCTAACCACTTGCCTTTAGCCTCCTGCAAGTTCTTTTTGATGTTGCTGAATATGGCTTTGTTCGTCGCCTCTGCTTGACCGTTCCCTTGAGAGTAGTTTACGGAAGAGAAACTGAGCCTTATATCATACAGCTCGCACAACTCCTTAAGCTTGGCATTTTGAAACTGCGTGCCATGGTCGGCGTGTATCTCCTTCGGGATTCCGAATCGGCAGATTATGTTCTTCAAGATGAAGTTAATCGTGTCTGCCTTATTAATTGTCGTATAGGCTTCAGCCTCTACCCACTTGGTGAAATAATCCGTGGCCAACAGGATGTATCTCTTTCCTCCTGGACTTCTGGGGAGCTCTCCGACAATATCCAGACCCCACTTGGCAAACAGCCAAGGAGTTATGTTTGAATGGAGAATCTCCGCGGGTTGACATTTCATTGGAGCGAACCTCTGGCATTTATCACATTTTTTTACGAATTTGGTTGCCTCCGTCATCATGTATGGCCAAAAGTATCCGGCCGTTAGTGCCTTGTGGGCGAGGCTGCGCCCGCCCGAGTGGTTGCCACATACTCCCTTGTGGATCTCCTCCATCAATTTTTGTGCTTCGACGGAGCCTATGCAGCATAGCATCAGACCCATTGTCGATCTCCTATATAACTGTTCACCCACCATTGAGTACCTGGCAGCTTTTAGTCTGACTGACCTTGCTTCCTGGGAGTCTGTGGCAGGTTCCCCAACATCAAATATTCCGTGATAGGCCTTATCTACCCTTCGTCAGCAGCGCTAGTTGCAAACACGCGGTGCGCAAGGGTCTGCGGGGGGTCTGCCATGCTTCTGCCATCTAAAAGAACCTCTATGCCTTCAGCGGTGCCCCCGATTGATGCATTCTTAGCTAGCCCGTCAGCCCTCTAGTTCTTCTCCCTGGGGATCGGTTCGATATTGAAATTGGCAAAGCGGACTTTTGCCCCCATCACCTTGGAGAAGTACCTGTGCAATCTCGGCTCTTTTACTTCAAAGTCTCCCCTGACCTGACCCGCGATCAACTGCGAGTCGGTCTTCACGGCGATGTCCTCTACCCCAAAATGTAGTGCCAACTCGAGGCCTTGCAACAATGCCTCATTGTTAGTCGCCTGGAAACCGAGCCTCAGTGCTTTCTCAACCCTGAGGCCCGTTGGGGTCTGCAAGACTATCCCGATTCCCGACCCCGAGGCATTCATGGATTCGTCCGTGTGGAGCATCCAGGTTGAAGGGGGGTGAAGCTGTGACATCTGATTCAGGTCATGTGGCTCGCCAAAGGATTCGATTTCCACTAGAAAATCTGCCATGACTTGCCCTTTCTTTGCCGTCCGAGGCTGATACTCGATATCATATACCCCCAGCTCGATGGCCCATTTGGTCAGTCGTCCCGACAGATCTGGTTTGGCCAAGATTTGGCGGATGGGGAAATCCGTATATACAGTGACTGAGTGTGCCTCAAAGTACTGCTGGAGCTTCTTTTTAGCGTTGACCAGAGCGAGGACCAGCTTTTCTGCCATACAGTATCGGGTTTCGGCGTCTAGGAGCATGCGGCTTATATAGAAAACCGGCTTTTGTTTACCGTCTTGCTCGATGAATAGTATGGCACTGATCGCTACTTCGGACACTGCTAAATAAGTGTACAGACGCTCCTCTTCCGACGGGCAAGCCAGGATAGGTGGGTAACTCAGATACAGCTTGAGGTCTGCCAGTGCTTTGTCCTGCTCTTCCCCCCAGATGGCCGAGAGTTTTTCTTCAGGTATTGGAAGAAAAGCTTGCATCGGTCAGACATCTTGGATACAAATCGGCTGAGAGCGGTTACTTTCCCGGCCAGGCGTTGGACCTCTCGAACAGATGAGGGCCTCTGTACATTCGCGATCGAGGTCAGCTGGGTCGGATTTGCTTTAATACCCCTCCGGCTCACGATATGTCCCAAGAATTGCCTAGAGGATACCCCAAATGCGCACTTCTTAGGATTCAGACGCATCTGATGCTGCCTCAGAATCTGAAAGCATTCGTTTAGATGCTTCAGATAGTCTGAATCCTCCTTGCTCTTCACGACCATGTCGTCGATGTAGACCTCCATAGTTTTTCCTAGCAGCCTGGCGAACATCTTATTCATGAACCTTTGGTAGGTTGCCCCTGTGGTCTTCAGGCCAAACGACATATGCTTGTAGCAGTACAAACCTCGCTCTGTGATAAAAGCTGTGTGGACCTGGTCTTCCGCGTACAGGGGAATCTGGTTGTATCCAAAATAGGCATCCACAAAGCTCATCTTGTTGAATCCAGCCGTCGCGTCTACCATTTGGTCGATTCTTGGCAGGGGAAAACTATCCTTTGGGTAGGCCTTATTAAGGTTGGTGAAATCTATGCAGATACGGTCATCGCCGTTCTTCTTTTTCACCACTACCGGGTTAGAAACCTACCGTGGGTATATATATTCCATGATTAGACCGCTCTCCAGTAGCTTTTCTACCTCCTTATTGATCGCCCTGTTTTTCTCTGGTGCAAATCTTCAGGGTTTCTGCCTGACTGAGAGGAAATGGGGGTCTATATTCAATCAGTGATAGGAGTGTACGAGGTCTATCCCTGGCATATCATCGTGGGACCACGCAAAGATGTCTTCATTCCGCTTTAAGAATCCCAACATTTCCTTTTTCTACTCCTCAGGTAATAAGGCTCCGATTAGGATCACCTTCGCCGATTCTTCCTCTCTCAAAGGGGCCGCTACCAGCTCTTTGATCGTGGATTACGGGCCGTCAGACTCTTCTTCAATTTGTCTCATGTAGGCTGGCAGGCGGTCCTTTGATTGCTATCCGTCTCTGGCTGCGGTGCTTGCGCTCGTGTCGACTCCCCTCAGGGTGGCCGAAAAGCATTTTCTTGCGGAGGCCTGGTCCCCCTTGATGTCAATCGTGTACGTGTCGTCCTTTGACTGACATCTTAAGACCTGATGGAGGGTGGAAGCGACCCCATGCATGGCATGGATCCATCCCCTTCCCATGATGACATTGAAGGAAGACTGGCAGTCAATGACGACGAAATCCACATCCACGCATCTTTTGACTGCGCAGACATTAAGGGTAACGACGCCTAAAAGGCAGACCCTTGTGCTGTCAAAAGCGAAAAGCGGTTGACAGGTTGGCCTAAGTGCGCTCCTATCCAGACCCATATTTTTGAATGTGTTGAGAAATAGGATATCGACACTGCTCCCACCATCGGCCAAGACCCTTCCAACCAATGCGGAGCCGATCTGCAGTTTGATCACCAAGGGATCATCGTGAGGATGGCGTACCGTGGTTAGATCTTGCTGAGTAAAAATGATGGGGGCGGCGGATGCGCGGCCTTCTCCCGACATCAAGTGGTTGATGGAGTGTCCAATCCCCTTCAAGCGCTTCGCCCTGCCCTCGGCTCTTTTGAGGCACTTCTGTTTTTCCTCTTGATCATAGGTCGGCTCTGGCCTGCCCATAATGGTTGGCACTATCCTGAGGTTCTGCTCTCCCGACCCAGAGGCTTGGGCCTGGTTCCCTTTCAGTCCTAGCAGTGTCTTGCCGCGGCTGGGCTTCATCAGTTTTCACGTACTGCTTCAACCTGCCAGCGTGGATCGCCAACATGACCTGAGCACAAAGATTGCGGTAGTGAACGGTGTCATGCCCGAAATCTTTGTGGAACTGGCAGTACCTGCTCCTATTCTTCATATGTTCCGGGACGCCAGATTTGGGCGGGTCCTTGAAAATGCCCCTGTCTCTGTTTTGGAGGTAGATCATGTCAGTCAGCGTGTTGAGCTCGTACTTAGGCAGAGGATCACGGGTCGTCTTCCTCCTCTTGCCTCCCTCCAGACCGTCTCGAGCAGGGACTTCCTGCTTCGGGGTCGGCCCTTGGCCCGGTGGGAGCCTCTTCATCCCTTGTGGGGCCGGGGGTTATACTGGCATCGTTGTTACTACGGCAGAGGTCTTGGGCGCCTTCTGGTGACTTTCCAGCACCCTGAATACCTCTTCCGTCTTGGCCTGGACGTCTGCCATATCGTACGGAAGATTTAGAAGGAGGTGGTCCGATAGCATTAATCCCGGCTGCAGGCTCCGGACGAACGAGCCTGTAGCCTAGACTGAGTCTGTGTTATGGACCAGTGACATTACCTCGAGAAAACGTGAGAGGTACTCCCACGGGGATTCGTTTGCAGCCTGCTCCAAGCGGTCCAGGTCTCGCATGGTTTTTTGTTGTCTTTGGACACCTGCATACTGTTTCAGGAAAAGTCTATAGAAGTCTTTGAACCCGTTTATGGATTTTTCTGGGAGCTGCCTGAACCATAACAGGGCCGGTCCCACAAGGGTCGTAGAGAAAACTTTGCAAGTCACAGCCTCGTCCCTGGTCTCTAAGGCCATCTTTTGCTGGAAGTGGTATATGTGGTCGAGGGGGTCAGTTTTTCCCTCGAACGGCCTGAAGGTCAGGGTCGTGAAGTCTCTCAGTCTGGGTTCCATCTGGATCTAGTCGGCGAAGGTAGTCTGGTTGATGCCTCCTACAGTTTATTCTGCCAGATCATCAGGGGTCTGGCTATGATGGTTGCCGAGTCTCTTACCCAACTCCGCCATCATCTCTTGCTTCCAGTCGGGGGGCGTACCCCCAGGGCTTTCATGGTGTCTTCCGCCCGTTGCCCCCCTGGTTTGAAAAGGTCTCGATTGGTTTTGCCGTACCCCCTGCATTCGTGACCCGGATGGGGCAGGAGCTTCTCCCCTCGGTTGGCTTCCGAGCTCTTGTTGGACTTCTTCGTCGAAATCTTCCCTCCGCTAGGTCCTATCTTCACTTGCCAGCAAACCCTCGAGGCGAGCATTATCTCTGCGTACCTCTGCGACCTCGTCCCTTAGACCCAGGAAGGCCTCGTGGGCCATCTCTGCCTTTCTATTTGCTTCCGCCAGGACAGCAAGCTTCTGATCCAGCTTCTGCCCAAGATCTGGTCGTTCTTCTCGGGAGCTTCCTTCGGCATCGGGACGTGTGCTCTTGGTTGTCATTCTTGATGGGGCCATCAGACGTTGTATGGCTTTTTTTGTTCGGGGAGAGCGTGGTTGCGAGTTTCTTACTCTCTTTTTCACGCTTAACTCTTTCCCACAGATGGCGCCAAACTGTTGGAGCGGTTTCTCACCAGCTGTCCACGAGTTTCGAACTGCTGACACTGTATTCTCCAACTGTCCACGTGTCCTTGCTGTCTCAAAGCTCTCTGAACTCCAAGCAAGATCGGAGAGGCGGGGGTGGCTACCTGCAAAGACTCTCCGATGCTTAAGTCAGTGGTTTTTCTTTGTGTTGGGTAGCAAGGAAAATATTTCAGTATGAATATCTATCTGTTTTCTTTTTGTTCACAGACTTTTTTATATATATCAGTTTTTAAGCGTACATGCCCCTCTCGGGAATGCATGGCTTTTTTATGTGTAGTCCTGAGATAGTGAACTGCATAGTTCTCAATCTCCGGAATGAATACCTTTCACCTCAAGATCTTTTTCAACGGTCACGGGCCGAGATTTCTGTCATCTCCTCTGTGCTACCGTGGCCTGATTTTTGCCGCCTCCTACGGCTTCAATCTGTTAGGAGTAAGATTTGGGTAAATCGCCGTTCTGTCAAGACGGCTTGTCCCTGGCACACACACCTACCCAGGATCGCATTAAATGCTCTGTTTGGGTCTGGAACCGTGGGTTGCTTTCCATTATATTGTCTGAAGACCCTTGGGGCTTCTGACCCTTCCGACTGTTGAGGTAAGGGCCACTGTTCCCAGATGGCAGACCCTTGGGGCTTCCGACCCCTAGCTGTCGAGGTAAGGGCCGCTGTTCCCATATAACAGACCCTTGGGGCTTCCGACCCCCATCTGTCGAGGTTGGGGTCAGACTGGGCCAAACCGTCTCGGGTCAGTGATTGACTAGGCCCTAAACTCGGATGGTCTAATGGCCAATTGTGAGATCACGTGTAATCCGCGTGGCTTTCCTCGTGCCATAAGATTCGGGAAAGGGTCCCACACAAAGAATAAATTGGTAGTACTATTAGTCGGCTTCTTAACAGAACATCCGAGTAGCAGTGGATTTATGAACCTGTAGGAAAACAAGCAAGAACATCACAAGTGTAAAAGTAAAATCAAACATAGAGAATCATTCATTCATACGCAAATATATATATATATATATATATAAGTAGTTCAAAAGAATGAGGAAAGAAAATTGAAGAAGCCTACGAGCAAGCTATTTGTCCTTAGAAATTGAAAAAAAGGCCCAGATTATCTGAGCCCTAAAACGAAAAACAAAAGGTCTCGGCACTAAGAAGTTACCACTATCTTGAGGTTTTCAAAACCCTATCTATACATATCCCACTATAGATCGGAGTGATAGTATTAAGTAGCCAGCTAATTATCAAAATGCCGAAATGACTAGAGAGAATAAAGTAAGAGCCTTTAGGTTTTCTGTGGCATATTTATAGGCTAAGCTCGAGAATAAACAAGAATCGTATGATCAAAAAATGTATGACACATGTAAGAATGTTGACTAAGGAGGTTACATGATTTCAAAAGATGACCTTTCCCATTTCCTAGGAAAAGTGGGAAGAATTCCTACCCATCCGATTAATCGAATGGACTTAAATAACACATCACTAGTATGTGAGTGAGTTCTCATTGTGACTTGATCGAGACGAGAACTTTTTTTTGTTCTACTCGGGTAGGAGCATCATGTCTACGCCTATTCAAAGCTCTGATCACATCTTAACTAGGTGTGCTCGGGGATTAGTTTGTCTTTCTTGGTTAGTGGTTTGAGTTGTTCGGACATAGTTTGCATTGCGAAGTTTCCAAACTAAAGGATGGTTACTGGGATTCACATAATTTTCGTATTCATTGCAGAGCCTAAAACAAAAGGTCACTTTTTTCTTAGGAATATGCAAACACTTTAAATAATAAAAGAAAGAAAACTCACGGTAATTAATTAGAAGATCAGAACTCGCGTACGTCAAAAACATAAACATTATGGAATTAGATGGTATTTAGTATATTTATGAATAACTTGAACATATTTGTACTTGTATTGAAAATGAGTTTAACAAAGATTTGAAATTTTGTGAATGTTAAAAAATGGTTTGATAAGTGGATCTCATAAATGAAGTTTTGGAATATTTCACTAATTACTTGTATTTATGAAGGATAAATGATGTTTAGAGAATAGCATAATTCCTAGAACATCGATACCATTCATGCAATTTAAAAAGAAAAAAATAAAAAAGTTGTTAACAAGTCTACCGTACCGTATGTGGTTTCTGATCATCTCAATCATTCTCACTTTGGAAACATAGTCTCATTTGTATATATTTTTGAACTTGATCAAGTGACAATCACATCAGCACCAACTATAGTAAGTATGAATCCATAAACTAAGCTCTACTCGTTTTGATTTTCGTATGGGATTAGCTAGATTTGGATTTCCAGTATCACTCAAAAGCAGTTGCATATACCTTTCAGTGAGAGTTTCCTTTTCACTACTTGAACATACGAACAAAATGAATTGTGTTGAAACAGAAAGGTTATAGAACACGATGTTAATTACACACAAGAATACAAAATTTCTATCACGACCCACATCCCAACCCAGCAGTAGAATGGAAATTTTAAAAATAAGAATTTTCATAAATTACGTTACAAAAATTATTGAGCAAAATTTTATAATTTCAAAATCTTCATAAATGATATTTTCACAAAATTCAAATTTTCACGATCTTTCATCATAATTAAAACTCTCTTATGCATCTATTTGTACGCATTATCAATCAATGGCTAAATAAATAAAGAGGAGCTTGGGATAATACGAATAAGTAAGACGATACGAGCCAAATAGAATTGCTAGAATACGAATATTAACCAATGAATGTCTAACACTGCAACTAAACCCGAAAAAGAAAAAAAGTAAAAGAGTGAGCACATGAATACTCAGTAGAGATTCGATTACAAATTTTTAATAATAAATGATATACTCATTTTAAATTCCTGCATGGTTAGTGAAATATTCTAAAACTTCATTTCTGAGATCAACTTATCAAACCATTTTTCAAAGGTCAAAAAATTCCAAACCTTAGTTAAACTTATTCTCAAAACAAATACATACGTATTCAAGTTATTCATAAGTGTACTAAATACTATCTATTTCTATAATATCTATATTTTTGATATACGTGAGTGCCAGTAATTAAATTAATGACAGAGTTTTTTTTTTCTTTTTTTTTGTCTTTTTTTTTTTTTTTTTTTTTTCATTCTAGTGTTCTTCTGGAACACCGTGATTCTAGTGTTATATTGGAACACAGTGATTCTATCGATAGTATGAGATGAATATTGTGGCATCTCCCGATACCATATACATATGTAAGGATATTCGTATACATATTTTAAATAAGATTGGGAGACGCTACTCGACTTAGAATTGATATAATAGTGATAATTTAAAACTTTTTAAACTTTCTGGAAGAAAAACAGAAATTTCACTCATAATTATACATAGTATAATTTATATATATATATACATACTCATAAAGTGGACCTTTCATTTAACTATACATAATATACACACACTCAAAACATATACAAAATATTCTATCAGAAAATCACAGCATCAAAATGCTTATATACACAAGCTGTGGTCAGAAAGTCTGCGCTCCTCCTCCAAACTCATATATCAGTAGTACCTTCTTCAATGTAAGAATATTTATGAGTATAAAACTCAGTAAGTAACGTATACAGATGCAAAGTATACTTGACAGATAATAGATAATCGTATGATTGGGATCCCCGTGTATATTGTATTGCCCGACAAGACTATGAATTGCATACTGAGCCACTCAGATAACTAATAGTTAATTACTAATCATAAGCCGTCGTATGGAGGTTTCGAGTCTCAAATATATTTCAAATCCCTCTGTGTACTGCAGAGGTCCTCCCCATACCGCTATCAAAGTGTTCCCGAAGGAACTAAATAATGTCCCCGAAGGAACCTAATAATGTCCCTGAAGGAACCAGATAATTGGGCGCTGGCCCGCCACACCCTATTCACCAATACTCGTCAGACAATATAAATACATCACATATTTATACCTCATGTATGTGAAAATAACAGATTCAGATGTTTATGTTTCAGGCATAATAGAATAACAGGTACAAATTTTCATATAATCCATAGAGGCCACAAGTTCGAAAAAGCAATTAATTTCTTACATTGCAGGTGTAACGTTACTTACCTTGTTTTTTTAGCTTTGTCTAGTTTCCCGTGAAATGCCCGCTGCTCTAGGTACAATTGACGTGACCCTATTTATTTTCAAATATTATCATCATGTATGTGACATTACATGTTATTTTAAACTTTGCTTGAAAATAACTATTTTCTAATATTATTCGAAGTAAGAGAATACGAAACACTATACAATTAACTATTTAAAGATTATTATTATTATTATTATTTAAACTTAGAGTTCATAGTATTACTCACCTAATCCAATTAAATCTTCTAAGAGTTCAACAAAAAAATAAATAATAAAACACATTAATAACAGAAACAGGAAATAAAGACTTTATTCAAAATCTTGATATTTATTCATTACGTGGACTAGCATCAAGCTGACTTTCAGAGTTCATATAAAAGATATAAACATGCAATAATAGAAAAATAATTAAAATAACTCACGTTTTTAAGTCCATTTTCAATCCTTGGAGTTATAAAGACATAACTTCCTTATCAAATATGTGAATAACACTATCAACGTAATATTCAACTTGAATTGTTTCTACAGTAAAAGAAAGCCCAAAAGATAATTACATACAATACTAGAAATTACAATAAATAATAATATTAGAAAGTCCATTGAAAGTCCCGATGATACTATTCCTTGACTTTTATTTTATTTTATTTTTATACTATATATACCTATATACGCATAAAACCACTATGTAAACATTACTCTATCTGAACACCACGAGTCATCAATTTATTAGACACGTAAAACGATGAATTTTATTTACTTAATTCCTAGTAGCTTACAAGATAGTCACACACACGATAACATAATATATCTATGTTCTTGAAATTGAAAAGTAAAAATTAGTCAAAGATATATCATGAAGATGAGGGAAAAAAATTAAATATTAATATCTATCATAAGGAATTACCTTCCCTGCCAGGTATTGCATACGAGAGATAAGAAAATTATTCTTGGACCTATTCCACTATTTGAGCACTGATGAGAATTGAGCTTAAATATGTATATAACTATTACCTAATCAACTAAGAGAATTTGAAAGGAGTGAAAATGAAGATGGGAGAGGAGCAGGCGGTTGAAAGCTAGGTGAAATCTTAATAAAGAGAAAGGATAGTAATATACACTATTATAAGTGAAAACTGTCGACTTTAATTAAGTCGGTAAAATGTCCTTATCACGGTATAATTTTATATATAAAAATAAAAATAAAAAATAAAAAATAAAAAATGCATATAAGAAATATAAATTTGCAATAAACATATTTATTTATTATAAATTAAAATTATCTTAACAAGATACTCAAAGAAATATAATAACACTAACAGATACCAAAAATGTAAGTGTGTAACGTTTTATTAATTGATTTAATACTCGTCAAAACCTGTACCAAAGAGCATTTTTGGAGCATTTCACTGCAAAATTATCTTAAAACATAATAAGGGTTAATAATCATAATAATTTAAATTCTAAACTTAAAATAGTATGCAGACATAACACTAATATAAATGAAAATGCTATGTAATCTCGTTATTATTAGCTCTTTATTAATGCGAGGAATTGGGTGCTATTAGGAAATTTGAGATATCACAAATATACAATGCAATGTTAAATGAATGATATGAATGAAGTGATATACTATATTTTATAAAATCACAAATAACCATGAAATAGTCTTTAATCAAACCATATTTAGTTCTAAAAACCGATTTTCCAAACTCATCAATTTTTCCAAAATAGTTCATAAATACATTTTCATAAACCATTTCACAAAATTTCAAATTTGATCACATAAATAAATTTATAATAAAAACTAAGATAAAGTCAAATAATCGAATCTCTACCTCTATCGAGTAAGAAGAACATATATTACCCAAACTTGTGGTGATTCTCGTGAGTCGTTTGGAAATATTGGATGAATTTGTAACCAAAATAGCTTGCTTCAGAAACCACCTTTTCAACGGAGTCTCGAATGAGCGAACAGATTTCACTACTAAATACCTAGCATGAAAAATAGCTAAGCTAGATATATAATTCAACCAATTTGGGTTCTTGGCTGAAATATGTCCAGTGATACGTAAAGCGAGACTATTCATGAGTCTTGTACCTTGAAATTTGTACCACCTATAAATATATCGATGTTACATATCAAAATTTGTCTTTCAACTACATTGTATCCAATTTTGAGGTCAAAACTTGGTCCCCAACCTCAAACAGGCCTAAAATCCAAAAAATACAAAAATAACACTTTTATAAAATTATTAGAACAATACATACTTCTTTTATTATTTATAAAATAACAACTTGGCAGAAATATTTCAAAAACTTCTACTTTATAATCTCAGACCGTGGCCCATTTTTAGTATTATCAAACTTTAGCCTAATAGTATGTCAAATTACAAAAATACCACTTGTAGAAATATTTAGACACTTTTTCAATTTGATAGTCTCCCATCTTTGGATTTTGATTCAACAAAAAACCATTATATTTATTTATGATTCAATACATTCTTTCACCTCATATAACTTTCACGGTCAAAATAATTGCATTACAAAAATAATTAGAAAAGTGCCACAATTTTAACTTTAAAAATGATCAAATTGGAAAATCACTCGCCAGTGTTGAATCAACAGCAACCATCTACTGGGAACAATTAGCAATGTCAAATAGAGGATGCACTTGCTGGTGGTGTGGCGAGACGATGGCCGACATTGATTAAATCATCAAAAAAACATCATCGGTGCCATAATGTTCGCAGGCTCTGAGTTTCATTCGTGAAGATCAACGCTTTAGCCAAAGGTAGGGAGGAGTGCAAGGTGGCACGTTAGTGGTGGGTAGCCTCAGTGTAGTGGTGGCAAGGGACGATAGAGTTTCGGTTCCTTTGATCTTTATGTGAGAAAGACGAGGACTTGGAGGATTACATCCTTCACCCTTTAAAAAAATTTTGTCCCAAAATTCAAGTTAAAGTCAGATATTAATGTACAACCTCTAGTTTGAAAGTTAAACCAAACGAGGATATTTTTCATACATCTCTTTTGAGCTCCTAAAAAGCATTTTCTTAGTTGTTAGAATCTTGAGAATTGAAATATCTCTATTGAGAAACATTTTGAGCTCTTTTCCAAATGCTGAAACTGATTGTTCCTCACAAGTCACATCTTTTTACATAGACACTTCCATATACTATATCCCACGAGACAAATCAAGAACGTACTCCCTTAGTATCGAAACATGAAAGACATTATGTATGTAGTCCAACTAGAAAGGATGGTTAGCAGAACATAGGAAAATGGAGGCACCAGATCAAGTATTGAAAAAGATTAAAGTCACAAAATATCCTAATTATAGGTACAAAGGCCTGAAAATTAAAAATGTTGAAAGTGTACCCAAATACAAGGGATTAGAATGATGACCTCAAAGTAGATGAGTAATTATAAAGGTAGTGATGATGATCATGATTAGAAGTCACTAGTATAAGGTTTCAAGATTCTTAGCATTCATTGTAGGCACTAATCTAGAGTAGCATACCAAATATCAAGTACAAGCGACACTATCTCCTTGATCATACTAGATCATAACACTTCAAGATGAACCCATTTGACTACAACTCAAATCTGGTCCTAAATAATCAAGTTAAAGATTCTAGCAACATTCCCATTCTATTTAGAAATGTAGCCATATAAAATTCAAAGTGGAGAACAAGCACCATTGTATCACACAATAGAAGGTCAAAAATGAAAAAATAAGATTCAATGGATCTAGGCCATCATTGTTTCTCAGACGAAGTAAGAAACGATACCGAACATAAAGGATTTCTTGTCAAAACAAGATTAGGGTAATGGAGAATAGAAAACTCTCTAAAAAGAGGGTACAAAAGAGTAAAGCAAACACCATTCCACAATACCAATAATGTAATTTTAAGACATCATTATACGAGTATTCAAATGATAAGTAAATTCAAAGACTTCTGAAGTCCTTTTACCCAATATAGAACCATAAAGAAGAAACTTTTAAATCATTGACGAATTCCAAAAACTTTCTAAATCCTTAGTATAAGGAAAAGCTACATAGAAATTACCATATGTCTAGTACGAGAATAAATCTGAAAACAATGTCTTAGTGCACTAGAAATAAGGATTAAACAGAATAAGCAATCTCTATAGTGATACTTGTCTCCTATTTAACCTCATTTCATTTTTAATTTTTAAAAAAATTATAAATACATTTAAAATAATAAAACACGAAATTTAAGAGCATAGGAATATATACTAGTTCATAATATGGTCTCGCATTGGCCATAGGCAACCCAAAATTGAATATCAGGTATTGTCTTAAAATCAAGATAGCAAGAGTTCAACAACTCTTAAGATTAATTCGCTAGTAGTCTTACTCCAAATATCATTACTCATAGCATAATAAAAATGCTTTAGATATAGTTTAAACCAAACAACGAATTTATGTTGAACTTAACATCAACATGGTAAACGTTCAATTCCACAATATATTACGAGAATTTCCAAGAGTTCTATTGGTTAGAATATACAAGTCTAAATTGAAGTCATACACTTTGGTGCAAGTTCACGCAGTCACATGTAATATAGATATGAAAGTAAAATATTAGGATCGTTTCTTATATTCTTACCGAATAAAATTAATTGTCCAATTAATTATCTAAGGTGAATATGCGGAAAATTATGATATAGATGTTGTAACACTGAAAAGTAAAAATTTGACACACAATATTTTTTACTTGGTTCTATTATCTCCCAATAGTCTATATACAAGGGGTCACACCCAGAGAAATAAACTTATTAGTAAAGAATAATGTGAGTACAAACACCAATCAAATTTAAAAGACTCTCTCTTTTAAATATTGCAATATACCAGTACTCCTTTACTAATTTGTCTAGCAAGCTCCCCTCAACTTAATGTGATTCCTTCCGTCTGAACTTCCTTCAGATTTTATGGAACTTATCTTCTCTCGAAGACTTGTTGTACTTCTCCCGAAGCGCTCGTACTTCTCCCGAACTACTCTTACGACTAAGAACCCCTCCTAGTCTCATAATACAAAGTATAGACAGATTTATCAAAGTATTGCTTTAATGACAATCTCAAACAGATATGGTATACCTAGGACTCTAGCCTAGACACCTATTTATAGTGTTTGAGCTCTTCCAATCTTTGGTTGATTGGAAGCCAATTAGATCAGTCAAGGATAAGATTTTCGTAATCAAGGCTGATATGAAATTATTGCTGATTTTGCACAGTGATGTTACAATATCGGCCCTGTCTAAACAACCAGATTTGTAACCTTTCTAAAAGAAGCGTTGATTTGTTACCTGAAATAAAAATTCCGTTTTTTGTACAAATCAATCAAATAAAAGATGTTCACACACAAAAATAATTAGTTAAAAATTAATAAGGAAACGGCACCTCAAGAGATTAAATTTACTACTCATAAAATAAGGTAGTTTCCATAAAATGTAAGCTATCAAAGTAATCAGATTAAATTAGCCCAAAAATGATAATCTGATTGATTAAAATCAAGATCGAATATTTCTAGAAATATTAACCAACCAATATTATTAATCACCCAATAATCAATCTTCATTAAAACACAGCTAAAGAAGAAAGAAATACATGAATATAATTTTCCTATAAGGCAAACAATAACCATTGATATTTTTGATTAAAACCCAACTAATTGAACAGATATTCAATCATAAGATAGCTGTAAAATTCAGACAAACACATTCAAAAGTGCCAGGTCAATATTCTAGTGATGTTGCAACATCAACCCAGAATCACTGTCAGCCAATAGAGATAGTGATGTTGCAACATCTCAAATGACAACAGACTTTGCCCTTTCAATCTCCACTTTGGCATTTTTAGGCAAAATATTTGTACCTGGAAAAACTAATTAGTCCTGCAAAGACAATTAATGTTTGGCTAGAATTTTTGTAATATTTGCAACTACGCCCCTTTTTTGGAAAAAATAGCCAAAGGTAGTTACAAATAACTATAGAATTCATAACTTAAATGGAAACCATAATTCACATAAAATAAATCATAAGTTGCTCAATGTTGTAACATGAGCTCAATTCTTGTAGAAAACAGAATAAAATACTTAACCAGAAATCAGAATTTGTCTGTGATATACATCACTTATTAATGAGAAACAGTAAAACAGAAACTGTAAGAAAATCTTTAAGTAGGAGGAGGAGCTGGAGAAGCATCTCCCACACCAATGTCCATCATTATTCAAATTGCAGATAACATTCGCTCTATCTTGTCCAAATGAGCAAGTACGGCTGAATTTGCAGCACTTGTATCTGTAGTACCAGATGTTATAACATTACTATCTGCAGCAGGCTCATTCTCCCCCTCAACAGAATCTCTCTCCTTCATTCTAAACACCATTTTGGACACAAGAAGAGTGAGATATTCAGAACTATAGCGAGGAGGTCTCTGGTTAGTCAGAACTCCATAGATTAGAGTTAGAAAGATTAATTTCTTCGTTTGAGTGGTGTTGTATCACAGGTCATAGATATGGTTGAAAATCAACTATGCCAAATTCACTTGGCCACCTGTTCCAACATCAAATAGAAAACAAGCACAATCTCCATGCAATGTATTGGAATGCATTGTCGGCATCCAATTATCAATGGTAATACAATGCAACCCTTTGTATTTGAGTGTCAGATCAGTGGTCTTAAAGATGCTAGGTTTGTGTACCAAGGATTTCACAAGCTACCTTGTTGAGAGGAAATTCTTTCTCAAAGTTATCAAATAGCCAAATAGGTATGTTTAGGAAATTGGCTATGACAGCAAAGGAAAAATCATAAACATGACCCCTGACAAACACTTTCCTATACCCTGGTGAACCTAGTTTGTCTAAGTCTTCAGTCAAATTAGAATAAAATTCCTGGACTATCCTAGGGACAAAACCTTTTATTTCAGACACAGTATTCAACCACTTTTGATCTTAATACATTTTAAAGCCCCGATTTTCTGAAATGACTTCAAGTTTATGTTTTTCTCAGGTATAAATTGACACTGTTAATAGATCTTTATAGACTGAGCAGTATCTTTTGTATAATACCATAGAGAGAGAGTTTTCAGGAATAAAACTTGGTGTTTCTGAAGAAGATACCCCTTTTCCTTTCTCAGCAGTAGTTGCTTTCTTCTTCAGTTGTGTTGATTTTGAAGATTGACCAGAAATTTTTTAGGCGACAGACTTCTTCTTTGTCTTTGATGTTGTAACCAGGTCTGGTACAACTGGTGGTATCTAATCTTAAGGAGATGTTGGGACATCAGCCTCAGGTTGTTGTTTTGAGACTAGTACAGAGGCTGTAGGAGGATCTGCTTGTGTTGAAACATTAGAGATAAAAGCAGACTTCTGAGGGTTGGCTCAATATTCACCACTGGAACTAAAGGATTAGGAGATGTTGGCACATAACCCATTTCAACTGATGGTGGTGTTGATATCTCTCATTTGGCAACAGATATTGGAACATCCAAAGGAATTGCAGATGCTGTTTAGGTTGTCTCATCGTTTTTCTCAGGAGTAGTTTTTGGAGTATACCCAGGAGAAAAAACATCTTCAGGAAGAGGGCTAGTGTCCATTGCATCTTTGGTAGCATCATCAACCAATGATATTGGAACATCGAAAGTCGCAGGTGGTACTTTCTCGTCTAAACCCTCATTTGAGATATCTAGATTTGGTGGTGCAGATGTTAGAACATCAGTCTGCATCGATTCTTTGAGAGAACCAGAAATCGGAATTGAGCTTCCTTCTTCTGATGTTACCGGTGGTGGATTGGGGATTTCGGCAGAATGAACAGGAACTATCGGTGCTGATAGTGGAGCAATCGAAATACCCACAACTAATTGGGCTTGAAGAGAAATATTCTGTTCACTTGCTGGTGGAGGATGAGTTTAAGGTTCAGCCATTGAACCAGTCTTCTGTACTCTCGTCACAGATGAGGAAGAAGCAAATTTCTTCTTCATCAGAGTTGATGAAGAAGAAAGTTTCCCTTTGGTGGCAGCAGGAGAATCATTCTTCTTACCACTTCTCGTGTTCACCATTTTCGAACCTGTTTCAACACTTAGAAAATTTTTGAAGAAAAAAGATATAATATGCATAAAATATTTTGTGAGAGAGTGAGATAACAAAGAACAATATAAATTTAAATAACCTAGAGTCCATTCATTTTCCCAAATTTGAAAAAGGAAACAAAATCAATTTTGGAGCTAAAAAAAGAAACTATAATGAGACAAATCTTGGGAACAAGGAAAAACTGTCTTCAGTGGCAGTTAATTGATTTTATCCGATTTTCCAATTAAATGAGTCTAGTTTATTTCATGTTGTAACATTAATGTAGCCTAAAGAGTGAATATATTTTAAATGGTAACCTTTAGACAAAAGAAATTGATAAAATCATTCTTATTATAAGAAGATTTTAAAATATACAATCCTTTACCATCTTTAATCATGAAAAATACTTGGAAATATTCATTAGATTAATTAATCGTTGAAGATTGAAAATTGACTGATTGATTGATCTCATTTTTTTTAATTTTCATAAGAATTAGTGTTGTAACATTGACAACATTTTAGGCAATGATCTTTCCATGAACAGTAGCTTTTATACTATCACTGAGGTAGCCCTTTTCATATGGTAGATCATCTTCTACTATATTTGTGATACATAGGCCCAGATTAATCAAGGATGGCTTTCACATATTAGTGTAGGTAGCTCTTTCTGATCATGAGGCCTGTATGAATATTGAAGCTAAGATCAAGATAATACACATGTCAGTCAACAATCAATCAAAATTTCTCAAATTTTTCTAATGAATATTCCAAAACAATTTTCAAGAGAAACATAGCAAGAACTGTTTATTAGAAAATAATTTTATAACAAGGAATGATTTCATCTTTTTCTTTATGTCTTAAGATAACCTTAAATAATATTTTGATTCTGATTTGGCTGATGTTACAACATGATTTCATACGGAACAAATTCCTAGAGCTTTTCTTAAAGAATTAAAACGTGGAAAATCAAGAGCTTTTGTGAATATATCTGCCAACTGATTGTCTATCTCTACATGTTCCAATATTACAGTTTTGCTCTCAACAAGTTCTCTGATAAAATGATGACGGATATTAATATGCTTATTCCTAGAGTATTGTACTAGATTCTTGGATATATTTATAGCACTAGTGTTATCACAATAAATAATCAATATATCCAATACTATATCATAGTTCTTGAGCATTTGTTTCATCCAAAGTAACTGAGTACAACAACTTCTTGCAGCAATATACTCGGCCTCTATAGTTGACAAAGAGATTGAGTTTTGCTTTTTACTATGCAAAGAAATCAGATTATTTCCAAGAAAGAAACAACCCCTTGTTGTACTTTTCCTATCATCACCGTTACCTGCCTAATCTGTGTCACTGTAACTTGCAAGATTAATGTTAGTATCTTTGGAATACCAAAGACCAAAATCAATTGTACCATTAACATACTTGATTATTCTTTTTACAGTAGCAATATGGGATTCTTTTGGATAGGATTGATATCTCGCACACACACCAACACTATAAGCAATATCAAGTCAGCTAGCTGTAAGATATTGCAAGCTGCTTACCATACTTCTATAAAGAGTTGGATCCATATTGACTCCATTTTCATCTTTAGTCAGCTTTAGATTTGTACTCATAGGAGTATTCATATGTTTTGCTGACTCTAAACCAAATTTTTTAACTAGGTTTTTGGCATACTTACTTTGGGAAACAAAAATCCCATCTTTTAGCTGCTTCACCTGTAAACCTAGAAAGTAGATTAATTCACCTACCATGCTCATCTCAAATTCTTCTTGCATTTGTTTCACAAACTCTTGCAGTTTATCATTAAAGGTAGAACCAAAAACTATATCATCAACATAAATTTATGCAACAATAATATCAGAATTAAAGTGTTTGATGAATAGAGTTTTGTCTACTCCCCCTCTCGTGTTGCTGTTTTGTACTAAGGACATTGTCAAATGTTCATACCAAGCCCAAGGATCTTGTTTTAAACCATACAATGCCTTTTTAAGTTTGAAGACATGGTTGGGTTTGAAAGGATCTTCAAAACCCTTGGGTTGTTCAACATATGCCTCCTCATTTAAAAAACTATTTAAAAAAGCATTCTTTACATCCATTTGATGTAAAGTAAAATCAATGTGACAAGCAATGGCAAGCAATAAATGAATAGATTCAAGTCTTGCCACAGGAGCAAAAGTTTCATCAAAGTCGATGCCCTCCACCTAATTGTATCCTTGGGCAACTAACCTAGCCTTATTTCTAATAATGTTACCAAATTGATTTATTTTTAAAAATCCATTTGGTTCCAATAACATTAGAATCATTCGTTCTAGGTACTAATGTCCAAACATCATTCCTATAAAATTGTTCCAGTTCTTCTTGCATGGCTTTAATCCAAAAATCATCCTGTAATGCTTCTTTAACATTTTTAGATTCAATTAAAGAAGTAAAGCAAAGAAATTGTACCAGATTAATATTTCTTCTTCTGATTACCATTCCATATTTAAGATTACCTATGACTAGGTCGGTGAGATGATTCTTTTTGACCTTTGAAGAAGGTACTTTCTGAACTGGATCTTGAATATCCACTGTTGGTTCATTAAAAGATGTTTGTTCAGATGATGTTGTAACATCAGATTCTGATGTTGAGACATGATTATTTGACCTCGTAGTACCTTCAGGCTGTGTTGCAACATTTTTCTCTGAATTAGTATTTCTCCATAAGATTATGAATTTTATCTTCTTTTGAATATTCTACAAAGTCTCTCCAAATTTTGTAAGGAGTTTTGCTTGTACCTAGTCGAAAACATACACAATTTATTTTGTAACATGTTGTGTTTACAACTTCAGCCCACAACCATTTTGTAAGCTTTTCGCTATTTAACATCACCCGAGCCATCTCTTGTAATGTTATGTTCTTCCATTCCACAACATCATTTTGTTGTGGTGTCTTAGGAGTTGAAAATTCATGAGTAATACCATTTGAATTACAAAAATTAGCATCCAAAGAATTTTCAAATTCCTTACCATGATCGCTTCGTATTCTGATTATTTTTCCAATGTTACAACCTTTATCCATTTCAAGTTTAAAAACTAGTTTCTTAAAAGCATCAAATGTATCTGACTTTTCTCTTAGAAAATCTAGCCAAGTATATCTAGAAAAGTCATCTACACAAACAAAAATATACCTTTTACTTGCAACACTTTCTACTTGCATGGGACCCATAAGATCCATATGAAGTAGTTCTAACACTCTTAATGTTGTAACATGTTGTATTACTTTATGTGTTGATCTTACCTGTTTACCCATCTGACAAGGACCACAAACATTTTGTGATTTCTTACCCAACTTTGGTAAACCACGGACTACATCTGAATTGGCAAAGCTTCTGCAACATTTAAAAATTCAAATGTCCTAACTTTTCGTGGCAAAGATCAAATTCATTTATCGATGTCTTATTACATGAATGTGATTTTGTCAAAACCTTCTGAAACTGATTTACCACATTCATCAAGAACAACACATCTATCACGAGTACAATTAACATTAAAGTTTAAATCACAAATTTGACTTATGTTTATCAAATTAGCCATAAGTCTCTCTACGTGTAAAACATTCCTAAATTTAAGAAATCCTTCAATATCAAGAGTTTCTTTGCCAAGAACTCTTCCTTTTGCACCATTTCCGAATGTTACAACAACACCAGTGTCAACCTTGTAGTCATCAAGATTAGATTTATCACCTGTCATGTGCCTGGAACAACCATTGTCGAAATACCAATTGTTAGTAGCACATGATATAAAACAAGTAAATGATCCAAAAAATTTAATTCAGATTTTTTAACCCAAATTTTTCTTTTTTTGGTTGATAAATCAATCTTTTTCTTTGGTGTTTTTCTTTGAAATGGAATTCATGAGAATAGTAATTATTTTCTGAAAAGTTTCTCATAGTAAAATACCTAAGTCTGATGTGACCTTTTACTCCACAGAAATGACAAGTTTGAACGAACTTACTATGGTTTATCATAGAATTAAATCCTGCAAGTTTGCTATGTATTGCAACTGGAGATTTTTGTGTTGTAACATTAGTATGTTTTCCAGAAACTGATATTAGTGTAGTTACAACATGAGGTTTCTTCAGTGTTGTAACATCACTATTGGTTCCTGCAATAGAGTTAGGAATAGAACTCTTAACAAAAATAGTTTTTGAATTCGAGCTGTCACCTTTACATCCAAGTCCATGATGATCTGATCCAGATCTATCAACTATCAGAATATAATCTAATTTGGCATTTCTAGAATTTAGCATTTTTAAGGACTTTTGAGTCCTATCAAGCTCTACTAAAACATCTTTTAACTTTGCATCTTTTTCAGCAAGCAAAGTTTTCAATTCTTGGATCTTTATTTCAGAATTCTCCTTGTATTAGATGAGCATAGAAATTCTTCCTTCAAAGGATCTATTTTGATCTATGACTTTAATCCATTGAGAATACATATTCTCATAGGATCTTTTAACTAATTCTTCATCCAGTTCAGAATCATCACTGTCAGAATCATATACTCTGTCTGATGTTATAACAAAACTACCAGGTGCAGCCAGTGTTGTAACATTATCTATAGAATTCTACATAGAACACATATTATCTGAAACTAAAGTGTGACATCCAACTCCTCACATAATTAAGAGAGCCAATAATAAACATGTTCTAATTGCATATTAGGCATCTAGAAGTCATTAATACTAGTTTCATAAAAATATGCTCATTCCTTGTGTTATGTGCATTTACATACATGCTATTACACTAATGACTGTCAAAGTGTCCCGATACAGGGTAAAAGTTCAATACCCTCAGAGAGAGAGCTCGGCGTGCTAAAAGAACAAAGAATATAATTATGAAACTAATTCTATTTTTGCATTGTTAATTGGAGTCTAATTGACTTTCTTTTTATCTTTAATGGTTGGTTAAGGGACTAGGTTCCACCAAATTACAATAAGATTAGCTATATAAGATCATAAGTCAAAGTATGACTAGTTTTCACTTTCTAAGGTAGGATTCATCAACTTTGGCTAAACTTAGGTGTATAGGAGTGACCAGCAATGTGGTAACTATGGTAAGGATGTTTTAGTACAGGACACATGGAAAGAAATGTGTGAAATACCCAAAATACCCCTTAGAATTTAAGTTATGTCATTCCTTAGTCATTAAGTATCACTTTTAGACCAAATCTGGTCATTTGCATTCCCTTTCTCTTCAGCCACGACCTGAGCCTTTCAAAAACCTTTTTACACTTCTCTCAACTTCCCTTAACCATATCAAGAGTTTCCAAGTAGTAGAACTCAAGTTGGAGCTTTAGAAAGCAAGATACACCAAAACTAGTCAAGGTAGCTCTACAAAGTTCTTCTTTCTTGGTCTTGTCCTTTAATTTCAATTCTCTACTTGTTTCCACTTAAACAAAGGTTTCTTCAGGTTTTTTTAAGTCCAAAAAATCCATTTCTAAGTTTTGGGAATCAGTTTGGTGGAGATAGAAGGCAAGAAATCTAGCAAAGACTCAAACTAGTTAAGGTGAGGTTTATGTGTGATTTTGAATTTGTAGTGAATTTCCTTTATTTTAGCTCTTAAAACTAAGCTATTATTTGATAAATAATGGTCCTAGGAACCCTTATATATTGCTGAAAACATAAAATTTAAGTGGAGGATTAAAGTTAAACCTAAAGCCCCAAAGTTTTCAATTTATGGAGTTAAGTGTTTTTATGTGTAATAGATTAAGTTTTCTATGTTTGTAATCTGATTT
>JXTB01000001.1:66165-81121 GCA_002914805.1 Parasponia andersonii | reverse complement strand
ATTGAATCAAGCCTATTTGACATGTTAAGTACACCATGAATTTGGCTCCGAAATGCGTGAAAATTACATTTTACAAAAAAAACCTCTATTTGACCAAGTTATCAACAAGTACGATCTTAATGCATATACACATATTATTGCTTTCATAATTATATTCTTCGTTCTTTTAGCACACCGAGCTCTCTCTCTGAGGGTATTGAACCTTTACACTACATTGGGACACTTCGACAGTCATTAGTGTAATAACATGTATGTAAATGCACATAACATAATGAATGATTATGTTACTACAAAACTAGTATTAACGACTTCTAGATGCCTAATATGCAATTAGAACATAATTATTATTGGCTTAATATGCATGTGAGAACCTTGGGCACCACACTTTCGTACTCCTCCGCCAACTGCCAGAAAAAGCAGGCATGAGTGTGACCTTTATTGACAGTTTCACTTCTGAGGATAGTTGGGATAGGATGAAGCAATGACCAGCCAAGGTTGCCTTCAGTTCTGCAATGAGGTTCTTGGCAAACGTAAGCATCTTCTATCTTCACTCTTCAACGCACTTTACTTGTATTGAAGTGTGTTATATTTTCAGACCGCTGCAGCTGCTGTTTTGATGCATGACCTGGTCCTTGAATGCATGGACAATGCCGAAAAAGTCAAAGAAATAACTCAAGCATTCAAGGACTCGGAGAAGGCTCGTGAAGAAGAGAGAAAATCCTTAGAGTTGGAGAATCAGCAGCTGCGCAAAGGTCTGGACAAGGAAAAGCTTGAAAAGGAGAAGCTCGAGGAAAAAATTTAAGAACTTGAGAAGACTATCTCCGAGCATCCGGATGTTCTGAAGGAGGTGAAAATAGAGGCGGCTCATAAAGCTATAGAAGAGTTCAAGGCCACTGAAGGCAAGGAGCTCGAAGAAAAAGCTAGCGACATTGCCTCATCGACCATAATATACAATATCTTCTGCGAGCATCTGGATTTCAACTTTTCCATCCTTGGTGAAGATGTGGTCAAGCTTGTCCAAAGCTGGAAGGAAGCCAAAGCTACCAAAACTAAAGACGGTGGAGCGAGCACATCTGCATAAATTTTATACTTTTTATTTTAAAAGTTTCAGAACAATGCGAGCTGGTCCTTTTTTTTTTATAATACTTTGCTTGCATACAGGTGCGAGCTTTTATGAATGAATGTTTTCTTGTCAAATGTTTATTTCTGCAAAGCAATTAAAACACTGCATTGTAATATAAAGATGCATAATTTAACCAAGTAGTCAATTACTAGGTGACTGATCGGTACGCTATTGCGATTCAAATCCAACTAACTTAAAACATTCTTTAAGTATTAGGATAGGTTAGGTCGCTTAAGAAAACAGCAAGTATGAGTGATGTGAGCTCAAAATTATTTTTCAAAAGTTCCACAGCAAAATGTAATATAGCAATATATCACATCAAACAATGAATATTTTGCTTAGTTACTTTGTTGTTCGCGGAGGGAAATTTCGTAATACAACATACTATGGCATGAAGCGAGGAGAAAATCCTAAGATTTAAGAAATTTTAGAAATTCGGCGATCTAAAATTTCAACCCCGTTAAATAGACGTTTGCATAGTCCCTTAGGAAGCAAGTAAGAGATAACATTCTGATCCCACTGCCCCCCGAGTTTTATGGTGTTCGAAGACTACCATAAAACTATAAAAGATGAACCAAATAAAATTGAATAATCGAAGGAAAGTCATCTTTATTGATGAATGACGACGAATGATGAATAACAAGAAGACATCTTTATTGATAAATGTGATGAATGAGGAATACAAGATGCCCCCGAGGACGTTGAAAATGCATGAAGATATACATGAAGATTTACTGATAATAGCGATGAAGTTGTTCTATATTCCAAGTATGCTCTATTTTTTGTCCACCAGTGCGAGCTAACTTATATGTCCCAGGTCAAATAACGGCATCAATAACATATGGTCCCTCCCAAGTGGGTCCAAAAAACCAACACTGGGCTCTTTATTATTAGGTAGGACTTGTCGAAGAACAAGATCACCAACTTCAAATCCCATGCTTCTAACTTTAGAGTTATAATATCGAGCAATACACTGTTGATATGATGCGATCTGAAGCTGAGACTGCTAGTGCCTTTCTTCTAAAAGATCGAGCTCAATCCTCATTAGCGTGTTATTCTGATCTTGCTCATTGGTAGATCATTGTAGAGAGCTTGCACCAATTTCTACTGGTAAGTTAAAGAGAATGGACTCTCTGCCGTAGTGGTTCGTTGAGTGGTGTGAGAAGCCCATAATACTTCAGGGAGTACTTCTGGCCAAGCTCCTTTATGCTCTTTCAGCTTTGTCTTTAGGTTCTATTTAAGTATCTTGTTTATGGCCTCAACCTGTCCATTGGCTTGTGGATGAATAACAGCGGAGAAGCTTTTCTTGATGCCTAAGTTGTCACAGAAGTCACGGAACTCATCGCAGTCAAATTGTTTCCCATTATCAGAAATTATAGTATGTAGTATACCATAACAGCATATTTTAGATTTGTAAACAAAATCTATCATTTTCTTTGCGGAAATGGTACTCAAGGCTTTAGATTCTGTCAACTTGGTAAAATAATCGACTGCGATTACTGCATACTTTAATCCACCTCGCGCTAATGGAAGCATTCCAATAATATCAATTCCCCAAACTACAAATGGCTATGGACTAGTCATTGGATTTAGAGGGACATGTGGCATTCTAGGAACAACCACAAATCATTGACATTTGTCACACCTCCTAGCAAATTTCATTGTATCCTTCTTCATAGTTGGCCAAAAAATACCCATGTCTGAGAACCTTGTTCGCAAGTGCTTGTCCCCCTAAATGGTTTTCATATATTCCTTTGTGAATTTCCCTCATAATGTAATGTGTTTTTTCTTCATCTACACATAATAATAACGGCGAACTAAAATTTATTCGATAAAGCTTCCCATCATAGATGATATAGCGAGCTGCCTTCATTCTCAGTCGTTTTACATCATCTTTGCTTTCAAGGAGATCGCTATTTTGTAGATACTTCATTATAGGATCCATCTACGATGGTTTTTTATCAACCGATAAGGTTATTTGGGGCTCTACTTCGATACTTGGTTTTGCAAGAAATTCGATAGGAACCACCTTTAATAACTCGGCATCTTTTGTTGAGGCGAGCTTAGCTAGAGCATCCGCCCGAGTGTTCTTAATGCGAGGAAGAAGTTGAATGTTATAAGTAGTAAATGTCAAGAACAGTCTTTGTCTCCTATAAATAAGCCATCATTCTCTCTCCTTTTGCTTGATAATTGCCGACCACTTGACAAATGACCAGCTAGGAATCACTGTATACCTCAATCATTTCGGCTTTCATTTCTTATGCGAGCTTTAGCCCAGCTATCAGTGCTTTATATTTTGCCTCATTATTCGATGCTGGAAATTTGAAGCAAAGTACACAATGAATATTATGCCCTTCGGGACTGATTAGTATTAAGCCCGCACTGGCTCCATTCTCTTTGATGATCCATTGACGTAAAGTTTCCACAATCTTGATAAATCTATAGCAAGTTTTTCGATCACTTCTGTGGGAAGATTGACATCATATGTGAATTCTATAATGAAATCTGCTAGGGCTTGACCTTAACCATAGTGCGGGGTTAAAAATTGATATCGAACTGACTCAACTCAATGGCCCACTTAAGTAGTCATCCTGAAGCCTCAGTTTTTGCAGAACCTGCTTTAATGGAAAATTCGTGAAAGCTTTGATAGAGTGTGCATGACAATAAGGTCGAAGCTTCCTGGATGTGACAGTGAGTGCTAATGCCAGATAAAAACCCAATTTTTTTAGGGGTAGAATGGTCATTTGACCTTCTTTTTTAAAAAAAAAAACAGATTATATCACTCTCTCTCTCTCCCCCTCTCGATATCACTCTCTCTCTCTCACCTCCCTCTCATTCTCTCAGCCGAAGGAGGACCAAGGAGCGCCGCCGCCACCTCGCCCATCGTCCAGCCAGGCCTGTCACTGGCGAGCTCCTCCCGGGTTGCTAGGAAGCCGTGCCGCCCACCCCCGATCACCACCGAGAGCCACGTCACCGAAAAAAACCAATTTTGGCCGTGTGGAAGGTTTCGTCACCGGTGACGATTCCAGCTGTTTCAAGCCGCATTCTTAGGCTCGTTGGGTTCGTATCATCGCAAGGTTCGTCAAGGTACATATTTCATGATCCCATTTTGCCCAGATTGAAAGTTGCCATTTTAGGGTATTTTGAGTTTTGAATTTTAGTTTTCGATCCAACAATTAGATTTCATTTTTTTTGTCATTTTTGAAATGTACTCAGAAAATAGGGAAGTTTGATATATATATTGTGTCGTTTGGTGATCGGCATGAAAATCGAGATCGGACGGTCAGTGTGGGCCTGGACCTGAATTAGACAAGTTATATGTCTAACCTAGCTATTTTGGGTGCTAAGAATTCAGTGAAGAGGTCCATTTGTGGAATTGAAGTTCCAGTGAGAAGTTGGTTTTTTGCAAGAGGATGATCGAGGGCGTGGGATTAGTTCCTGACCCTCCGAGTGATTGTCCAATGGCACCTTAAGCATCCAATAGTGTGGTATTGCTATTCTGGTGAGGTAGGGATTCGGTTACCTCTCTTTTATGTCGTTTTTAAAAAAAATTATTTTCTGCAACATATGAGAACAACTGTGATTTTAGAACTTTTAAATATCTGTGATGGAATTGAATGATATGATTCATATATATTAGATTGCTCTGGGACTTTTCTAAGTGTAGGTTATTTTTGGATATGTTAAAATAAGCCCATTATGCTGCCCACTTTTCAACAAAATTTAATGAATTATTTTATTAAGAACCAGAGCATCATTTGAACTTAACTTACTGCATGGCTACTTTTACACATCAGTTCAGAGTAAACGTGTCATAGGATTATACATGAGTCCTAGGTTAGCATCATGGGGTTTTTACAGTGTGGCACTGTGGCCCCACTAACGGTGAGAGTCCGTGAACCCGTGCGGGGTATTTCTTCTGATTACCTCCCCATTTGGTAGGCGTAAGCAATGCAGATGCCACTCTAGATTTGGTAGGCGACACACGGATGTCCCCTCTAATTATGGGCTAG
The DNA here is from genome assembly GCA_002914805.1 of Parasponia andersonii. Taxonomy (NCBI): domain Eukaryota; kingdom Viridiplantae; phylum Streptophyta; class Magnoliopsida; order Rosales; family Cannabaceae; genus Trema; species Trema andersonii. The sequence goes on along the minus strand of JXTB01000001.1, from coordinate 75,985 downwards.
GTGTCAGGCAGGCTATATGGCACACATAGTGCCAACACCCTGGTTTCCATTGATGAGAGGTGGTAAACTCATGGGTATGGGTGGATTTGTGTCATGTGTTTGTGGACTGATTAGTTTTGGAATATTATGCTTTCCGTACTTCTATATATATGTATGTGCATATGGACTCTCAGTTTTGGATATTTTATGAATATATGAACACAAGGTTTTGCAAAGTTATTTTGGATTAAACTAACCATGCAGGGGCTTTCCATCACTAAAAAGGTTTTAATTGAGGTATCAGTTTTCCTACTAAGCTTTCGAGCTCACCCCTTCCCTTTTCCCCCTCCTTCAGGTGATCACTCATTCGAGTCACTAGTCTCGATGGCTAGGCAAGTCGCTTAGCTTAGGCTTGTGGTCTTATTCCTCCTTGGGTTGGTACTTTTCTTTGCCTCACTCTTTCTCTATGTCTAACTATTTAGCCAAGTTCATTGAGTCTACTAAGTGAATGTATGAGGATGTATTTACTACTATTTGAGGATTTGGTATATATATATATGGGACCCTATAGTTCCCAAGGAGCATATTTTTAAAGTTTTAAGTGCTTGGAAATTTTGATTAATTCTGTAAATCAATTTTTGGACTGTCCAACTCAAGATTTACGAACTTTATTTTAATCAACGCTAAAGTTTTTTATCAAATCAAGTTTTCGTACAAATTAACTATGTTTCATCAAATTTTAATTGGCCTATCTCTCTTAATAAATTAAACTAAAGATGTGTTCCCTTTTTATAGAATTTCTAATGAGTCAAGGACTAAAATGAAATATCCAAGTACTGGTTTTTCTCTAAATTTTGTAAAATTCCTTATTTATATTAATTTACACTCAAAATTACTAAAAAGTCATGGCCTAGGATTTTAGGTTGTGACAGAATTGGTATCAGAGCACGGCTTCAGATCCGTTTGGGATTGAGCCTATGTAAGTTTTTAGTGTTTAAAATTTTTTTGGAAATGGTTTTGATAAATATCTCATATATCACTTAGGGATTTGCTAGATAAGTTACTTTTGCTCCACTTCCTTCTAAGTCCTCTCTTAAACCTTTTTCAAAGCAAAATTCTGGTCTCTTTGTGATGGTGACTTTCTACGAGTGACAGTCTCTAAAATTTCGGGTTGACATGAGACTATTAATTTCCACTCTTAGCATAATCTTTCATTTCGAATGGACATTTATTCTTGTACTCTTCTGTCCATTCAGGTTGTAGGCTACGTTAACCTCATGGGTTCTAAAGGTAGTAATTCGGTATTCTATACCTTAGTTGTTATGTTTGACTGTCTTATAGGTTATCTATATGTTGTTTCTCGGGTTTTGTGGTCACTTTTGTTTGTAGCATTTGATTGTGGTTATATTTTCTCGAGGATTATAACTTGTGATACACTGGTTTAGTGTTTGCACTTCACTGTTGTGGCTTGACTTTATTGGTATTTATTAGACTGAGATAGTATTTTCTTGGAATTTGACATCTTCGTGATCACTTGATTTGGATGCATCATGACTTAGCTCTACATTTGAGTGTTTGCATTGATGATACCTTTTTGCATAGCATGCTCGTTAATTAAGTGGTTGGTTTGGTAATTTGAGACATTGTTTAACTATAGTGACTGCATTTTTCTAGTTTCATCTGGTTCTGTTATTAGGGTTCTTTGAATGAGACTTATTGACTTGTTGAGAGTTTGGTGGGATTTTAAAAAACTGAGTCATTTGATTTTGGAACTTTTAAAAATTTCAAGTTGACAATTAACATTTTGAATGACATAGACCTTTGTATTTGACCAAAGTGGCATGTTTGTTTTCAAAGGAATTATGAGCATTTTAAACTCAGGTATTAGTTGGGTAAAATTAATACACTTTTTCAAAAGAGCTATTGTTTTTAAACTACTTTGAGATCAAGTCTTGTGAAACTACCAACTTATTCGTATAATAGTGAAATTTTATTTTAATTAGGTGGTGTTGATTTGAAGGACCTCTAGACCAAAGTAGTTTATTTCCATGAATGTATATGCTTAAATCAAACTTTTTAAGTACCTTCTCTAATTTTTAGACTTAGTAGATTACTAAGTATTTTTCAATCCCTACTTAATACTTGATTTGAGATCAAATGAATGTTTTCGTAAATTGACTCATAGGTTTACTTGAGATATAAACGAATGAATGTAATTTACTTAAGAAAATTTTTGAATAAGGATACTCGCATGTTTGAATACTCGGTAATCTTTGGTGTGGATTGAAGATGATTTTGGGGAAAAAATCATTAGCTTCACGAGTGTGTTTGAAGATTTATGCTTCTGATTTTCTCTAGAATATATTGCCTATGGAATGGAAATTTATATGACTGTTTGTGTTACGAAAACATTTGAATTGAGAATTTTGATTTATATTCTGTGCAGCTTGTCAGTTGTGCCTTAGGTGTTCGATGGTTCTAATTGCATATTTCTTCTAAGCTTGCTTTGATGTGGTTTACCTTATTGGTTAAAGCATGGTCCCTTGGTATTTTTCGATTGTTTAGTATAATTACTCATGTTAACTTAATTTCCCACGGTGTGAACAAAATTACATTAGAGTTATGCAGGATTGGTTTTAGTTAGGCTTTGGGCATTTTATGATTGGTTTTGGCCAGTCTCCCCAGTGTTGAGAAAACTTGGGAGGAGGATGAAATTCTGATTTGCAAAAATCAATGAAAGGCATTGAGTTATATGACTTGGCTTTATATTTAACAAGCCTTGAGTGGTGCATTTGAATATGTGATATTCTTCCTGAAGATTTGATTCTAGTTTTCCAGTGTATGGAGTTTATATATATGTTAATTAGTTTGTTATACCTAGTATAAACCTTCATGAACTTTTAATGCTTATTTTAAAGGGTTAAGTAAGAATCGATGTTTGTTTTACCCACTTTGAGAAAGTATTTTGGCAATGTTTCACACTTTAATATTTTCTAAACTACCCAATTTTTCTTTTCGTACGTTAAAAAAAAAGTGTGAACTTTCAAACTTTTTGAGAAACTTATTTAATTAGTTTGGAGAACATTTTCGAATTCTATAAAAATATTACATTGTGTTTAGTTATGATATGGACTGAGGCCCAAATTTCTTACTAATTTTGTAAAGAAAATCGACCATGGTGATTTAAATATGGTCTCATTTATTATTTTATCAAGTATGTACGGTTTATGTGATAAATGTCTTTTTTTTTGGTTGGTTATGTGGGACAAACTAGTGTCTTTTTCATATATTCCATGTTTGTTTTACTAAATGGTTACTGCGTATCACTCAACCTTAGGTTGATGCTTATGTTTACTAGAGATTTTCATCATATATGCATGGAGTGAACTTTTACTAAATGTTAATGTTGAATTGGATCTAATTCTTTTATTGGATTTAAATTAGATATAACATGGTTATTGTTATATGGCTATTGGTGACTGGACTGAGATCACTTATGAATTTTTATCTTAAGAGTCGTTAGACTCTACGTTTATATTGTAAAGGATACTCAAAGTTCAGGTGTGGTTTACCTCTGGCCAGGGAGAAACTATATTGTGAACTAGTATAGTATTCCTAGGCCTCAACACTTTTTACATTCAATGTTTTCAAAAATGTTTTCAAAATTTTTTATTAAAAAAAAAATTGAAATGAGGTTTCATGGGAGACAAGCGTCACTCGAGGATGGTACCAAACAACCTATCCTTTTAGAACCTTATTTCTGGGGCGTTAAGTGTCGATTTTAATTGTTATATATGTATATTTTTAAGACATTGGATTGTGTCTATGGAGTTCTCTTTATATCAAGGACTTGTAGAGTCTTTGGGTCAGCATTCATTTTTATTTTCTTTAATGAGGCTTTGAACTGGATAAAAGGTTTGAAATGCTTTTGAAATTTCTCATGTTTGGATGCTTGCATTTGAGATTGAGGTTTGCACTAATGTTTTGCATTGGTGATTTTCAGTTTAGGTGCCCTAGTCTGGTGTTTGACTAGAAGTAGTTTGTGTTTTGTGTTATTCCTCGCTCTAATCGGAGAACAGAAAATGGTTGTGAGCCATTGATCTCTCTTTGTCACCTCCAATCTCTAAACTTGTTTATCTTGTGTGGTGTAACACAAGGATCCTTATTCTTTGTTTGAAACTCTATTGTATTGTGTTCTGTGCTTGAAATGAGACTCTTGTTAAAGTCATTGACTCAGAGATTGTCTAGGACCAGAAACTAGTTGCAGACAAATGGGTATGTCCCAGGAGATTATTAATCTAGTATGATCAGGGGGATGGTATTCTTATATCTAATGTTTGGTCTGTTGTTCTAGTTTGGTGCCTTATAATCAATGTTCAGAGTCCTGCATTCTTGGTTTCTAGCCATGGTTATTACCATTATCTTTTGACTGCTCACATACTTGAGATTGTCGTTGCCAACAATAGGTGTTGAGATTCTCATACCTATTGTTAAGTCATCTTTTGATTATGTATCTCTTCGTGCACATCCTTACACCATACCTGTGTGCGATATGGTATGTTGGTGTGGCAGGGCTTTGATGCCAAGTGAGGACTGTCTCTTTCACGCTTTCATTAACTCGCGTTCGGTTTCCTACTCGTAAATTCTGTAGTCAAGTATTCCCTACACTCTCGGTGGCTATTTCTTAACATATTGTTCGTGTTCTCAGTTTGTACTTGAATTTCGGGACGAAATTCCTATAAGGAGGGGAGAATGTAAAAACCCAATTTTTTTAGGGGTAGAATGGTCATTTGACCTTCTTTCGAAAAAAATCAGATTATATCCCTCTCCCTCCCGATATCACTCTCTCTCTCACCTCCCTCTCGTTCTCTCGGCCGAAGGAGGACCAAGGAGCACCACCGCCACCTCGCCCATCGTCCGGCTAGGCCTGTCGCCGATGAGCTCCTCCCGTGTCGCCAAGAAGCCGTGCTGCCTACCCCAGGTCACAGCCAAGAGCCACAGCGCCAGCGATGATTCCGGCCGTTTCAAGCTACTTTCTTGGGCTCGTTGGGTTCATATCGTCGCAAGGATTGTCAAGGTATATATTTCACGATCCCATTTTGCCCGGAATGAAAGTTGCCATTTTAGGGTATTTTGAGTTTTGAATTTTAGTTTTCGATCCAACCGTTAGATTTCATTTTTTTTGTCATTTTTGGAATGTACTAGGAAAATGGAGAAGTTTGATATATATATTGTGTTGTTTGGTGATCGGCATGAAAATCGAGATCGAATGGTCGAGATTTATCTCGTTTTGTGTGCCACCGGTCCGGTGTGGGCCTGGACCCGAATTGGACAAGTCATAAGTCTAACCTAGCTATTTTGGGTGCTAGGAATTCAGTGAAGAGGTCCGTTTGTGGAATTAAAGCTCCGGTGAGAAGTTGGTTTTTCGCAAGAGGACGATCGAGGGCGTGGGATTAGTTCCCAACCCTCCGAGTGATCGTCCAACGGATCCTTCAGCATCCAATAGCATGGTATCGCTATTCTAGTGAGGTAGGGATTCGGTTACCTCTCTTTTATGTCATTTTAAATAAAACTTATTTTCTACAACATATGAGAATAAATGTGATTTTAGAACTTTTAAATATCTATGATGGAATTGAATGATATGATTCATATATATTGGATTTGCTCTGGGACATTTTTGAGTGCAAGTTATTTTTGGATATGTTAAAATAGGGTCGTTATGCTACCAATTTTTCATTTTAATGAATTATTTAATTAAAACCAGGGCATCATTTGAACTTAATTTACTGCATGGCTACTTTTACACATCAGTTCAGAGTACACATGTCATAGGATCACACATGAGTCCCAGGTTAGTTTCATGGGGTTTTTACGATATGGCGTGGTGGACCCACTGATGGTGAGAGTCCGTGAACCCGCGCGGGATATTTCTTCTGATTACCTCCCCATTTGGTAGGCGTAGGCAATGCGGTTGCCCCTCCAGGTTTGGTAGGCGACACACGGGTGTCCCCTCCAATTATGGGCTAGGTGTTAGGCAGGCTGTATGGCACACATAGTGCCAATACCCTGGTTTCCATTGATGAGAGGTGGTGAACTCATGAGTATGGGTGGATTTGTGTCATGTGTTTGTGGACTAATTAGTTTTGGGATATTATATTTTCCATACCTCTATATATATGTATGTGCATATGGACTCTCAGTTTTGGATATTTTATGAATATATGCACAAATGATTTTGCAAAGTTATTTTGGATTAAACTAACCATGCAAGGGCTTTCCTTCACTAAAAAGGTTTTAATTGAGGTATCAGCTTTCCTACTAAGCTTTCGAGCTCACCCCTTCTCTTTTTCCCCCCTCCTTCAGATGATCACTCATTCAAGTCAGTTGTCTCGATTGCTAGGCAAGTCGCTTAGCTTAGGCTCGTGGTCTTATTCCTCCTTGGGTTGGTACTTTTCTTTGNCTAATTAGTTTTGGGATATTATATTTTCCATACCTCTATATATATGTATGTGCATATGGACTCTCAGTTTTGGATATTTTATGAATATATGCACAAATGATTTTGCAAAGTTATTTTGGATTAAACTAACCATGCAAGGGCTTTCCTTCACTAAAAAGGTTTTAATTGAGGTATCAGCTTTCCTACTAAGCTTTCGAGCTCACCCCTTCTCTTTTTCCCCCCTCCTTCAGATGATCACTCATTCAAGTCAGTTGTCTCGATTGCTAGGCAAGTCGCTTAGCTTAGGCTCGTGGTCTTATTCCTCCTTGGGTTGGTACTTTTCTTTGTTTCACTCTTTCTCCATGTCTAACTATTTAGCCAAGTTCATTGAGTCTACTACGTGAATGTATGAGGATGTATTTACTACTATTTGAGGATTTGGAATATAAAAATATATATGGGACCCTATAGTTCCCAAGGAGCATATTTTTAAAGTTTTAAGTGCTTAGAAATTTTGATTAATTCTGTAAATCAATTTTTGGACTTTCCAACTCAAGATTTACGGACTTTATTTTAATCAACGCTAAAGTTTTTATCAAATCAAGTTTTCGTACAAATTAACTATGTTTCGTCAAATTTTAATTGGACTATCTCTCTTAATAAATTAAACTAAAGATGTGTTCCCATTTTATAGAATTTCTAATGAGTCAAGGACTAAAATAAAATATCCAAGTACTGGGTTTTCTCCAAATTTTGTAAAATTCCTTATTTATTTTAATTAAGTCACAGCCTAGGATTTTGAGTTGTGACATGCCAACTTCTCTATCTCTGGATATCTTGTTTTGGCATCAAGCAATCTTTTACTTATGTAATATACCGGTCGCTGTATCTTTTCTTCTTCTCGAATTAACGCAGCACTTGTCGTATATTTGGAAACAGCGAGGTACAAGTATAACTCTTCCCCCGGGTTTGGCTTCGACAAGAGTGGAGGAGAACCTAAGTGTGCTTTTAATTCTTGAAATGCCTGCTCGCATTCTTCCGTCCACTTGAACCTCTTCGAACCCTTCAATATTTCAAAGAATGGTTGGCACTTATCAGTTAACCTGGATAAAAATCGACTCAATGCAGCCACTCTTCCTTCCAGGTTCTGCATGTCTTTAGGTTTGCGAGGGGATTGCATATCGATTAGTGCTTGTATCTTCTGAGGTTTAGCCTCGATTCCTCGCTGGTTGACCATGAACCCCAGGAATTTTCTAGATCTTACCCCGAATGTGCACTTCTGGGGGTTTAGCCTCATCTGATATTTTTGAAGAATTATGAACATTTTATCAAGATGCTTGACGTGATCTTCAGCTTTCTTTGTCTTTACCAACATGTCATCAACATATACTTCAATTGTCTTGCCAATTTGTTTTGCAAACATCATATTGACAAGACGCTGATAAGTCGCTCCTGCATTGATGACTCCAAAGGGCATTGTTTTATAACAGTATAATCCTTGATCAGTGATAAACGAGGTATGCTCCTCATCTAGATCGTACATGGGAATTTGATTGTATCCTGAATACGCGTCCATACAGCTTAAGAGTTCATGTCCCGACATCGCATCTACGAGTTGGTCGATTCTCTGAAGGGGAAAATTATCCTTCAGGTATGTTTTGTTGAGGTCGGTGAAATCAATACAAGTTCTCCACTTCCCGTTGGGTTTCTTTACTAAAACTGGGTTTGCAAGCCAGTTTGGGTAGAAAGATTCCCTGATGAATCCAATTTCGAGCAGCTTCTCTACCTCTTTTTTCAATGCGACGTAGTGCCCTGGATTCATGGCTCTTCTTTTTTACCATATAGGCTTCTTCGTTGTATCTATATTAAGGTGATGACACATGATATTTGGATCAATCCCCACCATATCCAAATGTTCCTATGCAAAGATATCCAAGTTCGATTTCAGAAAAGCAACCAATGAAGTTCGCACGGGTTCTTGAAGCTTCACTCCAATTTTTAGAACCTTCGAAGATATATCAATCAGAAAATCTTCCAAGTCTTCTATAGGTCCAGTCTCGACCTCTCCATTGATATCTCAAGGGTCGAGGTCATCGATTGAAGTTTCGCATGACACTTCGCTTGACGCTTCACTTAACGCTTTACCTTGTAGCAAGACCATCATTGTGCGAGGTGTCATATCTTTTGCTGTGAGCTTTATTGAATTATTATAACAAGTCCTCGCATCATATTGGTTACCTCGCACTTCGCCTACTCCATGTTGAGTTGGGAACTTCATAGTGAGGTGGTAGATTGAAGTAACTGCTCGAAGTTCCCTCAGTATTGGTCTTCCTAGTATAGCATTAAATGCAGAGGGACAATCCACAATTAAGGATTGGGTCATTACTGTTGAAACCCTAGGATAAGTTCCAACATTGACCATTAACTCAATCATGCCCCTAGGCATTATGATGTTACCAGTAAATCCATAAAGTGGAGTGACAGCGGGCTTTAAGTTGCTTTCACTCAACCCCATCTTCTTGAAGGCGTTATAATATAGGAAGTCGACGGCACTTTCATTATCGACCAATACTTGCCATAGCTGCGTGCTTCCACAGTTGATCTTTATGACCAACGCATCATTGTGCGAGTAATGGACCTCCCTCGCATCCTGCTCCGTGAAGGTAATATCCATATCCAATAGCCGTTTAAGCTTTCGTGGTCGCTGCTCAAGATGCATGACATTGGTCAATGATTGTTGTCGTGCTTCATGTATACCTATCTTGCGCCCTCTTCGAATCTCTACCAACGTGTAGTCCTCCGAAAATAGTTCGCACCTCGCGTTGAATTTCTGGAGGTCACTGTCAGTTTTCTTCTCACCTTTCATTGTTCTGTTTAGTGTATTGCCGCAGCTACCCTTCTTTAATTAATCTTTCAATTTCATCTTTTAAGACAAAGCAGTTATAAGTATCGTGTCCTATGTCATTATGATACCGGCAGAACTTGTTAGGATCACACCTTGCTTTATCCTTTTTTATTGGTTCCAGTTGACAATATCGCTCTTGCTGATTTGTGACTACATAGATATGATCTATAGGTGCATTCAATTCTTTATAGTTGTTGAACCTCATGGGAGCTCTTGGAATCTCCTGCTTTTTCTGTTTGGGCTGCTTCTTAGTCGATTGTTCATTATTTCTTTTGTTCGACTTCTTGTCATTATTGTTGTTGGTCATGGTCGCATCTTTAGCAGCATCTTTTCCTATCTTTGTCATTTTATGAAGATTCTCATATGAAGATTCCACCCTTAGATGTCGACCAACTCTTCGATAGAAGTCTTCAAGGGTTCTGCATTCTCGCTCAAGCAACTCTTCCCAGAGTTTAGTCTCTAGTCCTACCCCAACCATCATTAGAGTTAAAACT
>JXTB01000001.1:50799-61532 GCA_002914805.1 Parasponia andersonii | reverse complement strand
TTTTAGAGTTTGCTATTGAAAATGTCAAAGATTCTAATTTAATTCCATGTCTGTGTATTAAATGTGGAAATTTGCAAAAGATACGTGTTAAAAAGATAAAAGAACACTTATATTTCAATGAAATAGATCAAAGTTATAAACAATGGATTTGGTATGGTGAAAAGGTTCCAATTACCGGATTTTCATCAAAGAAGAGTATAAGAGATGATTATGAGTTAGATTTAAATGATGATCTTTTTGAAATGATTGATGATGCACAATATGAAACAGATGTAGATCCTATTAAGTTTTAATCATTGCTTAATAATGCTGAGAAACTGATCTATCCGGGTTGTACGAAATTTACAAAGTTGTCTGCATTATTGAAATTGTATAATTTGAAAGCAAGACATGGATGGAGTGATAAGAGTTTTTCAGACTTGTTAGTTTTACTACGAGAGATATTACCAAATGATAATGAGATGCCACCTTTCTTTTATGAGGCCAAAAAGTCTTTATGCTCATTGGGTATGCAATATGAGAGAAAATTCACGCTTGCCCAAATGATTGTATTTTATATCGAAAGAAATTTAAAGATGCAATTTGTTGTCCAGTATGTGGTGAGCCTAGGTGGCAACAGAATAAGAATTCTGAAGAGGTAAAAGTTAGAACCCCTGCTAAAGTTTTGTGGTATATTCCTCCAATTCCTCATTTTACCCGTCTATTCCGAAATCGTGGGCATGCTAAAGATCTAATATGGCATGCGAATAAGAGGATAGAAGATGGTAAACTTAGACATCCAGCCGATTAACCGGCTTGGAAAACAATAGATTAGAAATGGCCTTCTTTTGGAAGTGAGCCAAGGAATCTTCGTCTTGGTCTATCTGTGGATGGTATTAATCCTCATACAACTCTAAGTAGCAAATACAGTAGTTGGCCTGTAATGTTTGTAATCTATAATCTTCCTCCATGGTTGTGTATGAAAAAAAAAGTTTACACTTCTTACAATATTAATATCAGGACCTAGATAACTTGGTAATGACATTGATGAATATTTAGCCCCGTTGATTGATGACTTGAACAGTTTATGGAATGATGGTGTGAAAGCCTATGATGCATATAAGGATGAAGATTTTACTCTNCAACTCTAAGTAGCAAATACAGTAGTTGGCCTGTAATGTTTGTAATCTATAATCTTCCTCCATGGTTGTGTATGAAAAAAAAAGTTTACACTTCTTACAATATTAATATCAGGACCTAGATAACTTGGTAATGACATTGATGAATATTTAGCCTCGTTGATTGATGACTTGAACAGTTTATGGAATGATGGTGTGAAAGCCTATGATGCATATAAGGATGAAGATTTTACTCTCAAGGCTGTGTTACTATGGACAATCAATGACTTTCCTGCATATGGGAATTTGTCTGGGCTTTCCACTAAAGGATATAAAGCATGTCCTATTTGTGATGAGAAAATAAGTTGTCAGTTCTTAACACATGCTAGAAAATTGAGTTATATAGGGCATAGACGATTTTTACCTCGCAAACATGTATACAGAAATTGGAAAAAAGTATTTAATAGTTCTCAAGAATCTGAATCGGCACCACAACCTTTAACTGGGATAGAGATACTAGAAACAGTCTCTAAGCTTGAATTTAGGCTTGGAAAGTTTAAAATAAGTGATATTAGTAAGAAAAGAAAAAGACGCAGTAATATGAAGGTTGTAAAAACCCGAAAGAGTTGTTGGAAAGAAAAAATCTATAATATTCTTTGAGTTGGAATATTGGCAACATTTACTTCTAAGACATAACTTAGATATCATACATATTGAGAAGAATATATGTGATAGTATAATTGGAAGTTTGTTAAATATTCCAGGGAAGAATAAGGATAGTATTGGTGCCCGTATGGATCTTATTGACATGGGTATTCGAAAAGAGTTAGCTCCTAAAGTGAGGGAGAAGCGAACGTATTTACCCCTAGCATGCTTCACATTGAAAAAGGAAGAAAAATATCAATTATATCAATCTTTATTTAATGTGAAGGTTCCTGAAGGCTATTCTTCTAATATTAGAACATTAGTGGATATGAATAATTTGAAACTAGTTGGACTTAAATCTCATGATTGTCATACACTAATGCAATATATGCTACCTATAGCGATCAGGTCCATATTACCTAAAAATATTTGATATGCAATCACCATATTATGCTTATTTTTTGATGGGATTTGTTCTAAGGTAGTCGATGTATCCAAGTTAGACGATCTACAATATGAACTTGTTGTAACATTGTGCATGTTCGAGCAGTTTTTTCCTCCTCGTTTTTCTGATATAATGATACATCTTACTGTACATTTGGTTAGAGAAGTGAAGTTATGTGGTCTTGTTTATTTGAGATGGACGTATCTATTTGAGAGATATATGAAAATTCTAAAAGAATATGTTAGAAATTGAAGCCGGCCAGAAGGATGCATTGTAAAGTGTTATGTCGTAGAAGAAGCTATTGAGTTTTGTTCTGAGTATTTGGCAAATGTAGAAGCTATCGGAGTACCCGCATCTTCAAATATTAATAAAAACGTAAGTAATGGTGTCGTGTGTACAGTTAAACGAGAACAACTAGACCAAGCAAATTGTACTGTATTAAAAAATATAGCTGAAGTCCAACCTTTCATCGAGTAAGTTTTATTGTGAATTAGATTTTCATTAATTGAATGTTGAATTCTTTAATAAAAATGGTTTACTTTGGGGATGATTTGTTAAAGGGAGCATATAAATTGGATCAAAACACAATTCTCAATGAAATCAAAAAGAGAGAAGTGGATCCATGATGAACATCATCGAACTTTTATTAATTAGTTTCGCGAACGGGTAATTCTAATTAGTTATTACAATTAATAGTTTTATTCCATTTTTTCCCTATTTTAGAGCATGACTACTAATATGTTTGGTTTTCTAATTGTTAATTTTATATTTTGAATAGATTGTAATTGAAATGAATAAGGCAACACACAATGTATCTGATACATTGAAATGGATATAATGTGGACCATCATTGGATGTAATTAAGTATCATACTTATCAAGTTAACAGTGTTCATTTTAGCACAAGAGACTGCGATAACATAAGAACAATCCAAAATAGTAGGGTAAGTATTGTTGCAAAAACCATACAATTTTCAAGTTCTAAGGATAAAAACACAATAGAGGGTGATATGGTATACTATGGCGTTATCAAGGAAATTTGGGAACTTGATTTTGTCCCATTTCGGTTGCCGGTATTTATGTGTCAATGGGTGGAGAGTAAACATGGGATTAGAGAAGATGAGTTAGGCTTCACTTTAGTTGATCTAAACCAGATAAGTCACAGGAATGATCCATTTATAATGGCAACACAAGCAAAACAAGTATTTTACGTCAATTATCCACTTCATGCTCGATGGTCAATTGTTCTTGCAGCAAAACTGAAAGAATATCAAAATTTAGGAGTTGAAGATGAGAATGAAATACTTGTTGCTCATGAAATATTCTAAAAAGGAGTTTCAGTGGAGGCTTTGATAGAAGACGTTAATGAAGGTGATGTTACATATTTACAAGATGATGGTGAAGGTATTTGGATTGATAATCAAAGAAAGAAACCAATGAGATACAAATCGAATAAGTTATATTTTTTTGTTTCATTTTTATATCTTTATTGATTGATATTTTGTTTTTTTAAATATATTATCTCTTATGTTTACATGCTTATTATTTTCTATCTTAATTTTTTTATCTATATTTATAATTTTATTATTTAACAGATAATTATTGACATAGAAAATGAAGGTGAATATGATGTTTATCAATTTACACTATCACAAAGTAGTCAAGGTGAAAGAAAATACAAAAAGAAACCAAGAGGAATGACTCAAATGAAGGAGTTGATTATAAAAAGAAGTGATAACAAAAAAGAAGTTGTCGCGTACAATGAATGGGGACAACCAACTGGGGATGAAGGTAAACATTTGGTGAGCTTTTGTGGCCTTTTGGTTCATCGCAAGATCCCAATCAACATTGATAACGGACGCTTGTACCAAAGGACCTAAAAGATGAGCTTTGGTATATAATATTTATATGAACATGAATCTTTCTATTTCATATTTATTAGAATATATATTTGGTATTAACATTTTTTCTTTTACATTGTAGGAAACATTTGTATTGGACAATAAAGCAAAAAAAGAAACTTTAAAAAGTTGTGGGAAAATGTGGAGAGATTTTAAGTCTAGGATTACAACTGAACTGAGTATAGACATACTTGTCCAGAGTTATTAGAGCACCCTCCAGCATCATATGTACCACGGATTGAACCTAAAGTTTGGGATGAGTTTGTTAAGAAAAGACTAAGTGCAGAATGGGAGGAAGCAAGGAAAGTACAATAAGGAAGAGCAATGCAAAATAAATATCCACATCGTATGTCTAGCTTGGGTTATGCTGGATTAGAAGCTAAGATTGAAAAAGAAGAGGGCCAATATGGTATTGATAGATCCGAGCTATGGAGTAGAGGAAATGTATCAAAAAAAGGAGGCCATACTGAGAAAATCAAAGTGATAGTTGATAGAATTGTAAGTTGCTTATTACAACATTTTGATTATATTAATTTGTAATTTTCTTAAAAGTATAGCATAGTCTAATGTTCAATTCTGTACATGTTTTGTAGGAAGATTATACTCAACAGTTCCAAGAGGGAAATCTTGAGATAGACGGTTCTAATGATATCTTAACAATGACTTTAGGCACTTCTGAATATTCTGGACGTGTACGGAGAATAGGATTTCACGTTAACCACAAATAATATTTTCATCAACCTGCTCTAACAAAGAAGCAACAATCATTTGATTTGAAACAATGGCAAGATGAACAAACACGCAAGATACAACAAATGCTTAAAGAACAAGAAGAACGGTTCATGGAAGAAATTGCTAAGATTCAAGCAGGACAACAAAGTAATGTTGGTAGTTCTAATACAACTCCTTCACGGCCAGAAGTTCAAAGGGAAGAAGTGCAACCACAAGAGATATATGTAAATCCAATGGTGGCTATAGGAATATCTTTATGACACAAAAAAGTATGTTTATATGAGTTTCTTTCTTATTTGTTTATTAACTACTTGTATTTATAAATTGTGTTTGATTTTCTATATTATAGAATCGAGCATGCAAGCTTGCAGTGGGGTCTTATGATAACATAGTTGCTTTAGGACATGTACAAGAATCAACCTCATCAATTATTATTCATGGCAGAAAATTGGGAGAGCATAATTTTCGTATATCAGTAGAGGTTGTTCTTGATGCTACAGCCCTAATTCCTATTCCAAATTCAGATGATGATGCAAGGTTGGTAGGTGATGCATTTGGATCGCATCTTACATGGCCTAAGATACTTGTCATCTTTGAAGATAATTTGGTATGCAGACCCATTTTCCAAATAAATTCATCCTTTATTGAATTCTAATGTGAATTATTAACTTGTTTATTAACATTTCATCATTTATTTGGATTTCAGGAGTTTAATGATATAAATAAGCATTAAATGGGGAAGAATAAATCTTCACAACTACAGCCATCTCAAACACAAGAAAGAGTACATCCACAAAGAAAGAAAGCGGAATCTATTACACAAACACAGTTTAGATTTGTTGATGGTACACCAGCTTCTATAAGATTACTATTGAATACTATTCAAGGAGCGGATGAAGGTGTTGTTGTTCATGTTCCCTTTGATGAAGAAGTGTTCGGTGAAGCTTTTCGTTTGCCAATGTTCAAAGAAGACATAATTGAGTTTTGCACGTTACAACAGATTGGGGCCGTACCTATTACGTTATACATGAGGTAAGAAGTTTATTTTTTTTGTATATATATATAGAACTTCATATAAATACATGTATCTATAGTTGGCAATTATATAATACAACACTTAATTCATATTGCATTTTGTACTTGTAGGCATTTACATCATTTATTGACCCAATATGGCTATCAAGATAGATATATATTCATGGATCCTAATGCAGTTACTACACAAGGTGGTCCACGTGAGGATCGTGCTATAAGTTTAGCAACCCGGATGTTATCCATGAAGAATCAATATCAATTTCTAATTATACCTTGGAATCATGGGTATGATTTTAAACTTAACAAATTATCATATCCACTACTTCCTATATGAAGTTAAGTGTTACATTATTAATAATCTTTATCATCAATTTTATGAGTAGGGAACATTGGATGTTGCCTATAATTTATCCTCTCAAAGATTATGTATGGTTTCTAGATCCTCTCGGCTTAGCTCTCCGTAAGGAAATTGGTTTAACAATTATCGAGTAAGTTCTCTAATAGTTCAGTTTGTTATAGTTCAGTTTCTTATGGTTGCTATTGCTAATCTTTTATCCTTGTATTCGTGCATTTCAAATTCAAAGTGTATTCAACATATATAATGTAGAAAAAGGGAAGAAAGGAAGACCAAATGGTCCAGTTTATAAGTTAATAAAGGTACTAAACTTAAATTAATAACACTTATTGGGTGGAAGATTAATTAAAATTACCTATGTTTACTTTATGCTTATGTATAGTGTCCAAGACAACCAACAAGTGTTGAGTGCAGATTCTACATATGTAAATTTATGAGAGAAGTCATTGAACAAGTCAATGTTAAATCATTTAACACAATAGTATATAACCATATGTTTTATTAGTTCTCTTCTAATTTATACTTTGATTGATAACTTTCTAACAAATAAGGTGTTTGAATTTGTAGTTTAATAGACAAAATTTCTATACAAAGGATGATATCAACGGACTTCTT
This sequence comes from Parasponia andersonii, assembly GCA_002914805.1. Classification (NCBI taxonomy): domain Eukaryota; kingdom Viridiplantae; phylum Streptophyta; class Magnoliopsida; order Rosales; family Cannabaceae; genus Trema; species Trema andersonii. The sequence goes on along the minus strand of JXTB01000001.1, from coordinate 54,708 downwards.
GAAGAGTGTGCCAAAGAACTAATACAATTTCTCATTTGAGGTTCTTAATCTTTGTTTATTTAAACTATATAGTCTTTGATGATCATATTAGTTTGGCTTAGAAAACTAATGTATATATATACTTAGTTTATAGACTATATGGATGTGATTATGATCAAGTTATTATGTTAATTTAATAATAGTATGTAAATTTATATTTATACTCCATTTTATTTGAAATATTTGGTGTATATAATAAATTTGGATTACATTTATAAAATTCCAGGGGGTAATATAGACAAATATACTACAAATACCCCTTAGAAATATGTACCAAGGCACCTGGTAGGTGCCTTGGTAGAGATCTTCTACGGTGCTTTTTAAGTGCCTTGGTAGCCAAGGCCTATTACAGCACCTGGAACCAAGGTGCTTTTGTGAGCACTGTGAAAGGCATTTCAAGGTACTTATAAAGTACTTTGAAGCCTTTTTTGTTGTTGTGAAACTAATTTTTCAATCAATGAGGAATTTACCAATTGTAATTTCTTCTTTTTTTTTTGAAATATATGTAATTATACACAAACAAACCATTAAATACTCAAATCGAATACTCATAAGTAGGAAATCTTCAAGAAAATGCAAGACTAAATTTAAACCAGATCCATATTACTCAATTATTCAAACAATAAGTAACGTTTCATGCAAATATTATTGTCAACATATACACTCAAACGAAAACAATTTACAAAGTACTCAAATTGTGTAATCTTAAAGTATACCAATCCTAAGAAATCAAACTAGACTTCAATATCCCACATGAAGTCAAACCAAACCATGACATCTAGGATGCAAGGTGCTACCTCATAACTCACTAGGTTCATATAGCATACTACCCATATAGACAGAAACATATGAGAAAAGATGTCCCTTAGAACATAAGTTTCCATAAGGATGGAATTCACTAGACCCTTATTAAGTCTGACACTTCTGAGACTAGAGTTTCTGAGAGGTATTAGAGTTCCACTCTAAGAAAAGTAACGAAAGACTTTAGACAAGTAGGTACAAGATAATTTATTTAGCTAATTTTTCAAGTAGTGTATGAGGTATTTATCAATTCTTTTTTCAAAAACTGTTTAAAACACAAAAATCATCACAGACATAATCTCATATAATCCTAAAGCCATGCTCTGATACCATTAAATCTATTACGGCTCAGACCTAAGTCTAGTGATAGAATGGAAATTTTACAAATAAAAATTTTCATAAATTATTTTACAAAATTATTGGGCAAAATTTTATAATTTCGAAAACTTTATAAACAACACTGGGTTTCAAAGAAATAATATTTTCACAAAATTCAAATTTACATGATCTTTAATCATAGGTGAAACTCCTTCATACATCAACTTGTACATATTATCAATCAATGGCTAAACAAATGAAGAGGAGACCGTGATAATACCAATAAATAAGATGATACAAGCCTAGCAAAATTGCTAGAACACGAATATTAACCAATCGAATGTCTAACACTACAACTAAATCTAAAGAGGGAGAAATGTAGGGAGTGAGCACATAAATGCTGAGTAGAAATTCAATTATAAGTTCTGAATAATAAATAATATACTTATTTCAAATTCCTACGTAATTAGTGAAATATTCCAAAACTTCATTTCTGAGATCCACTTATCAAACCATTTTCTAAACGTTCACAAAATTCCAAACCTTTGTTAAACTGATTTTCAATACAAGTACAAATATGTTCAAGTTATTCATAAGTATACTAAATACCATCTAATTCCATAATGTTTATGTTTTTGACATACGTGAGTTCTGGTCATCTAATTAATTACTGTGAGTTTTCTTTATTTTTTTTCTTTTTTTTATTCTTTTTTTTCTTTCTAGTGGTTTTTAAAACATCGTGATTCTAGTGTTATATTAGAATATCGTGATTCCATCGGCCGCATTAGATAAATATAAATTACAATGCTATATGAATGACAAGAATGAGATAATATACTATTTTTCAAAAATTCACAATTAACTATGCAGTTGTCTTTAATAAAATCATATTTCATTCTAAAAATCAATTTTCCAAACTCATCAATTTTTCTAAAATAGTTCGTAAACATATTTTCACAAACCATCTATGAGAAATTTATAATAAAAACCAATGCAAAATTTCATATTTGATCACATAAATAAATTTATAATAAAAACCAATGTAAAGTCAAAGTAATAAAATTCCTACCTCTATCGAGTAACAAAAACATGTTACCTAGGCTCGTACTGATTTCCATGGGTCGTTTAGAAGCGTTGAGCGAATTTGTAACCAAAATAGCTTGCTCTGAAAATCACTTTTCCAACAACATTTTATATGAGAAATCAGACCTCACCACCGAATTCCTCGCATCTAAAATAGGTAGGGTAGACATATAATTCTATCAATTTAGGTTCTAGGCTAAAACCCAACCCATGACATGCAAAACAAGACTATTTACGAGCCTCGTATCTCAAAATTTGTGCTACCTCAAAACATATCGATGTTATAAATAAAAGTTTGTCTCTCAACCTCACTGAATCGAAATTTATGATCAAAATTTGGTTTCAAGATCCCGAACCTTAACCGGGCTTGAAATCCGAAGGTTACAAAAATGCCACTTTTAAAAAAATATTTAAAACAAACAAACTTCTCTTGTTATTTATAAAAATAATAAATTTGGAGAAATATTTTGAAAACAACTGCTTTTATAATCCCAAGCTGAGGCCCATTTTCAATATTATCAAACTTTCAGCATAATACTATTTCAAATTACAAAAATATCACCTTTAGAAATATTTAGAAAACTGTCACTTTTTCAATTCGAAAGTTCTCATGTCTTCGAATTTCGATTCAATACAAAACCACTATATTTAGTCATGATTTAGTTCACTCTTTCGCTTCATATAACTTTTAGGACCAAAATAGTTGCTTCACAAAAATAATTAGAAAATGCCACAATTTTAACTTTAGAAACAATCAAATCGAGAAATCACTCACCGGCAATAAATCAATGGCAGTCACCTACTGGAAACGATCAACGACGTCAAGTGGAGGCTGCATTTGGTAATGGCAGGGCGAGTCGATGACGGACAACGATTAAATCGTCAAAAAACTTCACCAGTGGTGCAATGTTCGCGGATTTCTAGTTCCGTCGATGATGAGCGACGAGTGACGAGAGATGGTGGCGTAGCTTTAGTTGGAGGTGGGGAGTGTGGAGTGGTGTTATGATCGGTGATGGCTCGGGTCTTCACATTACCCACACCAGTTCTACTACCCTACCTACCCCTACTCATACTTTTAATTTACATAATATCCTTTGTGCGCCTAACATGAAAAAGAACCTTATTTTTATCTATCAATTTTGCAATACTTATCACGCTTGTATTGAATTCTTACCTATTGCTTTTCATGTGAAGGACCTAAGTACATGGGAATCCTTTTGATAGGAAAAACTAAAGATGGCAATTATAAGTGGTCAACCTCCTCTCCAAAAGTGTCTTCTCTACTTGCTGTCTGAGTGGCACTATAAATTAGGTCATCCATTGTCACCTATTCTTCAATATGTTATGTCAACATTTTCTTTACCTCATTCTATGTCACAAAACTCTCATTGTAATGTGTACTTAAGTAATAAAAGTCACAAGCTTCCTTTTTCTACATCTACAATTATTTCATCTCACTTTTTATAAACCATATTTTTTGATGTTTGGACCTCTCCTATTTACTCTATTGATGATTTCAAGTATTATGTTATTTTTATTGATCATTTTACATGTTATGTATGGTATTACCCTTTAAAGAAGAAATCTCATGTTTGTGATGTCTTTATCCGCTTCAAAGCACTAGTAGAAAATCACTTCAAACACTCTATTGTCGCTCTTTACTCTTAT
>JXTB01000001.1:37309-48679 GCA_002914805.1 Parasponia andersonii | reverse complement strand
ACGTGTTAAACACACAGTGAATTTGGCTCCGAAGTACGTGAAAATTGCATTTTACCGAAAAACTACTATTTGACCAAGTTATCAACAAGTACGATCTTAATACATGTGCACATAGTATTAGTTTCATAATTATATTCTTTGTTCTTTTAGCACACCGAGCTCTCTCTCTGAGGGTATTGAACCTTTACACTGCATCGGGACACTTCGACAATCATTAGTATAATAACATGTATGTAAAAGGACATAAAATAAGGAATGAGCATATTTTTATGAAACTAGTATTAATGACTTCTAGATGCCTAATATGCAATTAGAACATGTTTATTATTGGCTCTCTTAATTATGTGAGGAGCTAGATATCACACCTCTCCCCCATATACACCTAAACATAATGGTCTTTCCAAACATTGAAATATTATAGAAACTGGTCTTTCTACTTACTCATGCTTCACTCCTACTCACATACTGGAATTATGCCTTTGTCACTATTGTGTATCTCATCAATCGCATGCCAATAACTATACTTTCTCTTTCATCTCCTTATAAGTCTCTTTTCTGCTCTCCACCAAACTACACAAAGCTTCGTATCTTTGCTTGTTTATGTTATCCATGGCTTTATCCCTATTTAGTCATAAACTTGAGTCTCAATCCATCCCTTGCATGTTTGTTGAGTACTTCCTAACCTAAAATGCATATATCTGTCTTGATCCTTCCACTTTCATCTCTACACATCTTGTCATGTCAAATTTGTATAATTCGTCTTTCCATTCAAATCCATTCAAACTTAACTTAGTCGTCCAAGTTCAGAAATACTCCTAAATTAGTTTTCATTTGCATCATTTCTTCCCACTATGGTTGCACCACTCAACACTCCCTTAACAGCCTCGCCCTTGAGCTCGGATCCATCTCACTACCAACTTCCGGTAACTCATCCCATATCCTTGGTTGATTGCACACCATCTGAAACTTCACGTCCCATAACCAGTTTTTCAATCCCTCTCTACCAAACTTTGGTCTATCGACCTCCACCATCTAGTCGACCAGAATAGTCAGGAGACACCACTAATAGCCCATAAAACCCACCCTTTCCTCCCTTACTACTCTCTCAAGATCCCCTTCCTCAAAACCCACCCACTAATATCCATACCATGACCACTCGTGCTAAAAATAATATCCATAAACCTATCCAAAAACTTAATCTTACCGCTATCATCACCTCAAACCATAAAACTGAGCCACACATAGTGACCTAGGCCCTTAAAGATCCTAAATGGCATCAAGCTATGTGTAAAGATTATGATATTCTTATGCGGAATGGAACATGTGAACTTGTCCCACTTGATTCAACGCAATATCTTGTTGGTTATAAATAAATTTTTAGAATTAAACATTTGCTTGATGGCTCTATTGACAGGTAAAAAGTGCGACTAGTTGCTAAAGGGTTCTATCAGTGCCTTGGTGTTGATTATCATGACACATTCAACCTGGTTGTCAAATTTACCACTATTCACTTTGTTCTCAGTCTTGCTATTAGTTATGGGTGGTTCGTAAACTTGATATCAACAATGTCTTTCAACAAGGCCATTTCTCTGAAGATGTTTTCATGGCATAACCACCAGGTATTCTTGATTATGATAATTCCACATATGTCTACTGCAAATTACGCAAGGCTATATACGGTCTCAAACAAGCATTACGAACTTAGTACAATGACCTAAGACAATTTCTTTGGCCTATGGGTTTACAAACTCTTGCAGGCATATCGCTTTTTGTCTTCAACAACAAAAATAATCTAATCTATATTTTTGTGTATGTTGATGACATAATTATTACCGAATACAATGCGATTGTAGTTCAACAATTTATTGATTTTCTTGGCAAATGATTTTCCATCAAAGATCTTAGTGATTTGACTTACTTTCTTGGTGTTGAAGTTTCTACTACTTCCAATGGTTTACTTCTTTCTCAGCGGAAGTATATCATAGATCTTATTGTTGAAAAGTAAAACAAACTTTATTATTTACTCAAATACTTTTACAAGAAAAAATTTTCAACTTCACTCTTCAAGCTCACTCACTTACTCACTAGAAGCTATGCTTCTTTCTCTCTTTTCTTCACTTTTAGAAGTTTTGCTTCTTACTTGATGCTTAGAACTCAAATGGGGAGGGGTATTTATACTACATAAGAAATAATGAGAACCACACAAATAAACAATTACAAAAATCCTTAAGCCACACATATTTTCTTCTATATACTTCTAATAATAATCTAAGTAATCAAATAATTCACATGCAAAAAACTAATATCTAGCTAATACTAGAAGATTCTAGGTGGAAGGCTTCTTTAATTAAGACTTGGGCTTTTTCTTTTATGAGCTTTGCACTTAGGTTAAATCCAACTTATTGGGCCTCATGTTGATGGACTTAAAACACTTCTTATGGGCTTAAAAAAGTTTATTTTCAACACCCCCCCTTAAACTTGTTTTATAACACCAAGTAAATTTCTTAATCTTTTGAAGTCTTCAAACTTGAGTGGCTTGATGAAAATATCAGCAATCTGATCATGTGATCTCACATACTCCAATTGTACTTCTTTGTTTGCAACATATTCTCTTATGTAATGATAGCGAGTGTCGATATGCTTGCTTCGGTCATGAAAGACTTGATTTTTAGACAAAGCTATTGTTGACTTATTGTCAATACAAATCTCCGTTGGCTCTTTTTGAGGCATGTTTAACTCTTTCGACAACCTTCTTAGCCAGATTGCATGACTAACACATGACGTAGTAGCTATATACTCAGCTTCGCATGTTGAAAGGGTGAAAATCGGTTGTTTCTTAGATACCTAGGTGAAGGCAGTTTCTCCCATGAAAAACACAAAACTAGTTGTACTTTTTCGATCATCAGTTTCTCCTATCCAATCACTATTACTGTAACCAACGAGTTTATAATCATTAGAAATTAAATAGAATAAGCCAAGATTGATCGTACCTTTTAGGTAACGGAGAATTCTCTTTGCAGCTTTGAAGTGAGTAGTTATTGGAGTTTCCATGTAACGACTCACTAGTCCAGTTGCATAGAGAATATCAGGCCCTGTACATGTCAAGTACCGAAGGCATCCAACAAGGCTCTTAAAGAGTGTTGGATCCACTTTTTCTGCTTCATCATCTTTAAATAATTTTATTCCGCACTCCGCTGGTGTACTTATCGGCTTGCAATCATACATATTGAACTTCTTCAAGATCTCCTTTGCATAGCTTTCTTGAGAGATAAAGATGCCTTCTTCCTTTTGCTTGACCTCTATGCCAAGGTAGTATGCCATAAGTCTGATGTCTTTCATTTCAAACTCATATGTCATTACTCTCTTGAATTCGTCAAACATCCTTGGATTACTTCCAGTGAATATGAGATCATCCATGTACAAGCATACGACCAAAATATCTCCATCTTTAGCCTTAACATAGAGAGCATGTTCATAAGGGCACTTAATGAATCCATTCTCTTGGAAATATTTGTCAATTTGGCTGTTCCATGCTCTTGGTGCTTGCTTTAGGCCATAAAGAGCCTTCTTCAGCTTCAAAACCTTTTCTTTATACCCTTTCATCTCATAACCCAATGATTGTTCGAAATAGACCTCTTCTTCAAGAACTCCATTCAGAAATGTGGACTTTACATCCATCTGATGAATCTTCCATTTGTTCTGAGCAGCAAGAGAAATAATTAGTCTTATAGTTTCCAATCGTGCAACAGGAGTGAATACCTCATCGTAGTCAATGCCGGCTCTTTGACTATAGCCTTTCACAACTAGCCTTGCTTTGTATCTTTCTACCTCTCCATTGGCATTCTTCTTCTCCTTGTACACCCATTTTACACTGATAGTTTTATGACCTTTAAGAAAAGTGGATAGTTCCTAAGTGTCACTCTTCTCTATGGCTTTGACAATTGGTAAATTATCCTAATACTTAGGAAAATCATGCATGCATGCAGATATGGAAAAACATATGATCATATCATGAACGCAGCAGAAAAATTAGCGGATTTAGGTCTTAAAATTTTTACATGAAAATAGTTTTTATAACCATATAATACATATGCATCATATACAAGATCATGTACAACATAAATCAAATCTAGATACAAAACCCTAGAGATGAGATTAGGGATTACCTCTTGTAGTGTGTTCCTCCTTGATCTCCTTCTTAATGGTGATCAAACCTCCAACCCTAGATCTTCTTGTCTATGCTCTTGCTCTTGGTTGACAAAGCGAGTAGGCACTAAGTCGAAACCTTCGTAGGAGAACGATCAAGAATGTCTTCTTGATCCTATGGAACACCGGGATGTGAGATGAGACTATGAGATTATAGAAAACCTTTTTCACTCTCACTTAGCCTAGGTTGGCCAAATTTTATCTCCCTCTCCCTATGTCTTATGCGTGTGACTCCTTAGAGTTACTGTGTAGTTTTTCCTCTCATATACCTTATATATATAGGACCAAAAATTGCTAACCCTAGTCCAATTAGGATTAAGCTTGTTCTCCAATTCGGACTTTGGGTGAATTTTTATAAATATGTCCAACTCATGAAACTTATTTATAAAAATACTAACTTCTGTGTAGAATCATTATTTTACATAATTTCATGAAACTTATTTCACAAATACTACCAACCAATTAATGAGCTTAATTGAGCTAGACAAGGGACCTAATGGATCCAAATAATCTAAGCTCCAATAATATGATAAATACATAATAACTCTTATTATGGTATTTATATAAATATTATTAGTAAAGGGGACACTCCACTAAAGACCCAATACTGCACTCTTAGATTAAATGTCATGCCTTTTATAGAGATTTAATCAACTCATCTTGATTAACCGATCCATCTACCATATTCTATACCGCATATATAATCCCTATACAATGTCGTAGTTGGATAGGTGAAATTACTATAATACCCATCTAACACCTATTTACCTTTAAATTACCATCTTTCTATCAAGGAATAATGTTGTCGATAATTTTGTTCTCAATGGCCATTTAGACAAAATTATCAACCAATTCACAAAGTGAATACTAAGATCTTAGATTTAATTATTACATGAATCTTGAAAGAACCTAAAGTGGCATTAATGTATAGTGTCCTTAACTATTTGGTGTTCCCATCAATTCATAAGCCAAAAACTCCAATATGCCAGAGTTCACCTTTAACTTCATAGAAGTTAGTCTTTTAATAAATCAAAAGGCTATAACCCATGAAAGCAAGTCCAGTCAAACATCAAGGATTAAGATTTATATGCTAAGAGTTAGTTTGTGATAATATAAGAATTGAGTTACGGCACTCCAATTCTTTATATTACCTAGTCCAGTTTAATACGCATAACTTGTTTATGTTGTATTAGTGTTTCTATCAGAAGTCAGATACTTCAATAATTTGAGATACATCATTCTCGTTGAGATAGACAAACACTACAACCTATAGTAAATAAAGTATTCCATTTTTATTTACAGATTGTAAACTACTTCATTTAGACTTAGATTAAGAAACAATCTCCCCATAATTAACACTTAATCATGTTTGTTTCTTTATACACATATAAAATCATGAAATCTTTTTCAGATGAATAAACTATTCAACTAAGATAGTTTAATCTAGCAAATATCATAATTTCATATAAGAGACAGTTGTTTATACTCAAAAGGATAAAATTGGAAATCTGTTTTTTAGGGCAAAAATCCCAACATTGACTTCTTCATCCATCGCATTCCTCCATTTTTCATCTTGTACAGCCTCTTGGAAGTTCACCGGTTCACAATCAGTAAATAGGCAAAATAGAGTGAGGTCTTCGAGTCTATCAGTCATCTCATCTAGATCTTCAAGACTTCTTGTACGTTCTTCATGCCTCTCAGTTAAGAAAGATAGTGGTGAATCTTCATGAGTGGATGATGTTGGTGAGGAAGGTGGAGTAATAGCATCCTGATGGACTTCTCTTGCTTGCTCTACTGGTGTTTCCATATTTTCAAATTGTGGAAACAAATTGTAGTCATTTGTTTGAGAACCAAAGCCCCATTCACCTTCTTTATCGAATATTACATCTCGGCTGATGATTACTTTTCCATTGTTAGGATTGTATAACTTATATCCTTTAGAGTTGGTGTCGTAGCTAATGAAAATGAACTTCTCACTTTATCATCAAGCTTGGTTCTATGTTCGCCTGGTACATGCACATGGGCTATGCTTCCAAAGACTCTTAAGTGGGAGATCCCAGGCTTCCTTTCACTCCATGCTTCTTATGGTGTCTTTCCCCACACACTTCTTGTTGGAGGTCGATTGGACAAGTAAACTGCACATGCAACAGCTTCTGCCCAGAACTCTTTGGGTAATCTCTTACTTTTCAGCATGCTTCGAGCTATGTTGAGAATGGTCTGGTTCTTCCTTTCTACCACGCCATTTTGTTGAGGGGATCTTGGAACAGTTAAAGGTCATCGAATTCCATTTGCTTAGCAGAATTCTTGGAACTCTTTTGAAGTAAATTCTCCTCCTCTATCAGATCTCATGGCTTTGATCTGAAGACCGCTTTCCTTCTCTACAGCAACCTTGAACTTCTTGAAAGTTTCAAAGACTTCTGATTTTTACTTCAAGAAATAAACCCAAGTCTTTCTTGAGAAATCATCAATAAAAAGAAAAAAGTAATTGCTCTTACCGAAAGAACTTGGTTTGATAGGACCGCACAAATCTGTATGCACGAGCTCTAGTGGCTTCTAAACTATTGAATTCGACTATTTTGGAAAGCTTTTCCTAAATTGCTTTCCGAGTAAGCATCCTTCACAAAGTTGATCAGGATGATTGATGTATGGCAAGCCTCTCACCATTTCTTTCTTGGACAGTAGCTCTAGTCCTCCAAAATTGAGATGCCCAAATCTCAGATGCCATAGCCATGATAAATCCTTGTAACATGCTTTAAGACATTTTGCCATATCATTTTGAATGTTCAATAAGAACATTCTATTTCTTGACATAGGCCCCTTGGCAATCAAGTTCATGTTGTTATCTCTTATAGAAAGACTATAATCTTTCAAGTAAATATCATAGCCTTTCTTTAAGAGTTGTCCCAAACTTAAAATGTTTGTTTTCATTGTAGGTACAAAATAAACATTTGAAATAAATTGATGCCCCCTATTTTTAAGCAGATAAGAATTCTATCTTTTCCTTTTACCGCTACTTTTGAATCATCACCGAAAGAAACACTCCCACTGATTGATTCATCAATATCTATAAACATTGATCGATGCCCACACATACGATTGCTAGCACCGGTGTCAAGATACCATGTGTTGTTTTGTCCTCTGTTGTTGTCTTTATATGCTAGTAGCACGGTGCCATTTTCTTCCCTTTTCTCTTCAATTCTGCTATTAGGTGCTCTACACTCTCTAGTATAATGCTCAAACTTGTGACAATTGAAACATTTAACTTGAGACTTCTCAGGTCTTGAGTTCATTTGACCTCTACCATGAACTCTTGTAGAGCTTTTGCCTCTTTCGAAATTGTTGATATGAAAATTTGGTTGTTGGAATTCCAACCTCATCCACGACCTCGACTTGTACCATGTCTTTGTCCTCGAGCTTGTCCTCTACCATGGCCACGTTGACTTCTTTTGCTATATTGGCTATCTTCTTTCTCTGTAAGTTGTGTCTTGAGAAGCTACTCCTTAAAATTTGGCTTCTTCTTTTTCTTTTCCTCTTGAGCTTGTAAAGAACCCAAGAGTTGTTCTATCGTCATGGCTCTTAAATCTTTAGTTTCTTTGATGATAATAATAATATTCTCCAACTTTGGGTCTAACGATCGAAGAATTTTTTCCATGATCGTAACATTTTCAAGTTTTTCACCATTTCACTTCATTTGAATCGAAATGGTTAAAACTCTAGAAAAGTAGTCAGAAACTGACTTAGTCTCTGTCATGTGTAATAAATCAAACTCTCCTCTTAGAGTTTGAAGGCAGACCTTTTTGACCTTTTTGACCTTTTCTTCTCCCTTGTATGAAATTTGAAGTTTCTCTCATGCTTCCTTAGCGGAGGTTGCACTTGAGATTTTCTCAAACCCGTCGTCATCTAAGGCCTGGTAGATGAGAAAGAGAGCTTTTTTGTCTCTTTTTCTTGAATCTTTTAAACTATCCTTCTGTGTTGAAGATAGTATTGCCTCATTTCTTGACTCCTCATAGCCTTTCTCTATTACTTCCTAAATATCATGTGCTCCAAGGAGGACTTTCATTTTGATAGTCCAATCATCAAAGTTATTACCTTGAAGTGGTAGAACTTGAAGAGATGCTAAACTGCCGATAGCCATAACTCTTAACAGAGTAAACTTTTAGAAATTTCAACTACACAGATTAATCCAGAACGTTGAAAAACATTAAGATTGACTTGTATATAAACTGGTTAAAGTCAACGGTCAAAGTCAATGCTCGGTCAATGGTCAACGCTGGTCAACAGTCGGTAAACGACGCGGTCAATAGCTCTGATGGCATAGTTAACGGCGCAATCCAATGACTCAGATGGCTTGGTCAACGGCTCTAATGGCTTAGTCAACAACTATGACGGCTTGGTCCAATGGCTCTGAGTCGGCTTAACTCGGTGAGTTGACTCAGTTATAGCAACAAACTTCCAACAACTCGTTCAGAGTCGTTCGGACTCTGATTAGGCTGATTTTTGCGGGCGCGTTTTCGTCTCGTTGAGTCTTCGATTTGATATGTAATAGTAGTATATTTGCAATAGATAGATAATACTCTCAATCTTAAGAATTCTTTTCTGATGTGGAAGATCAGTCAAAATGCAACCACAGAGCATACTTAGAATTTTATGAGAACTCATAACCTCGCTCTGATACCACTTTATTGGAAAGTAAAACAAACTTTATTATTCACTTAAATACTTTTACAAGAAAAAATTCTCAACTTCACTCTTCAAGCTCACTCACTCACTCACTAGAAGTTATGTTTCTTTCTCTCTTCTCTTCACTCTTAGAAGCTTTGCTTCTTACTTGATGCTTAGAACTCAAATGGAGAGGGGTATTTATACTACATAAGAAACAATAAGAACCACACAAATAAACAATTACAAAAATCCTTAAGCCACACATATTTTCTTCTACATACTTCTAATAATAATCTAAATAATCAAATAATTCACATGCAAAAAGCTAATATCTAGCTAACACTAGAAGATTCTAGGTGGAAGGCTTCTTTAATTTGGACTTGGACTTTTTCTTTTATGAGCTTTGCACTTGAGCTAAATCCAACTTATAAGGCCTCATGTTGATGACCCTAAAACACTTCTTATGGGCTTAAAAAAAGTTTATTTTCAACACTTATCGCCCGTACAAATATAACTAGGGCCAAAACCTATCACCACTCTACTTGCCACTGAACTAACACTTATGGTATTTTCTAGAACTGCATTGATAGATCCTTCTTAATACAAAATAGCTGTTGGTAGTCTCCAATACTTGTGCCTCACTCGCCTCGATATTGTATATGTTATTAATAAGTTATCTCAATCTCTTCTGGTACAGATGATCACGGTCTTGCCTTGTACTGTCACATATCTTAATCTCTTCATACCTTTTCAGATGCTGATTGTACCGGTAGTAAGGATGACTATACCTCCACTAGTTCCTATGTTGTTTATCTAGGTCATAATCCGATCTCCTGGTCCTCTTAGAAACAATGCACAATTACATGCTCCTCTACTGAAGTTGAATATTATTCTATCCCTACTACAGCTGCTGAGTTACATTGGATTTATTCTCTTCTAACTAAGCTTGGTATTTGTCTTCCTGCTGCTCTGATTATCTATTGTGACAATGTTGGTGCAACACATCTTTACTCCAATCCTATCTTCTATTCATGTATGAAGCATGTTGCGATTGATTTTCATTTTATTAGGGATCAAGTATAAAGTGAAACTTTACGTGTTATCCATGTATCCTCGAAGATAAATTAGCCGATGTCTTGACTAAGCTTCTTCTGCGCGCTCACTTTCGACTTTTGAAGAATAAGATTGTACTCTCCACGGGAGCTCCATCTCGAGGGGCATATAAGAGGAATTAATTTATTAATTATTTAATTGTATATTTTTGTACTTATCTAATTCATTTCCTATTTCGATTTTGTAAATAATATGAATTGAAAGCAAATCTCATAGATTAGGTTGATTTAGATATTTAATTGACTCAATCTCATCTTGTACTTATACATATACCTCATCTTTATTCCATAGAAATCAAGTCATTTTTTTCAATCTCTATAAATATTATCCCCATCATATTCTAATATCGATACAAAACGTCAGTCATCATTAATATCTTTTCTAGCTTCTCGATCTATCTAACCTAAAAATCGTTCTTTTTACTTCATTTGTCTTGGGCACGCAACATATGTGGACATACACACGGATTTATTTATATGTATATATATAGTTAATATCACCAAAAAGCTGGATGCATGAAGAAAGAGTGTCATAGTGATAGTAACCCATGGTTGAGTGGAAGTGCATATTGAGTGGCAGTAGCTCAAAGATCATCTAAGGAAAAGTAAGCCTATTATAACTTGATAGTTCAGGATGCTGATCATAATTTCAGGGTCACCCTGAAATCACTATCCATAAAGATATGCCTTTGGATTTCATTCCTATACGTGTCAAGCAACCAACGGCTGTGAATTAATAAAAAAACATTGAAAAAGGTAAAACAAAAATAAAACAATAAAGAGGGGGTGGGGGATTCAACTATAGAAGGCAATATCTATGATACCTACGCGGCTACGCCTGTCCAGCGATGCTATATGATGTGATCTAAGTTTCAAACCGAGAAATATGCATTTGGGTCTATTCTCTCACAGATTATTTAAACAAGACCTCATACATTTACACGTTTGAATTCCAAAAAGCATTATCTTCGATTCTCATAGGATTTTTTAAAAAAAAAAATAGAATTTAACTAATGACCTCTAATTATTATAAATTTTAAATAAATAGGCTTTCAGGCCTGCTCTCGATATGACTCAAATCTAGGATCGAGGTTGAGTGTTCTTACCACTTTTATCAACTCACTTCGTCTTTTTAAAGGATATAAGTCATCAATTTAGTAGGTATTTTTTTTTATTACACATCTTTTCATGATAAAAAAATAAAAAGAGAAAAATAATAAATAATATGTATTTATTTTTATTATTTATCTATATAGTTACTAATTTAGTAGGTGTTTTTTTATTTATTCATAATTATTATTTTACTTAATAAAAATTAAAATTATCACGCACCAGAAAATTATTACGAATGTCTTTTCATGATAAAAAGTGAAGAAAGAAAAGTATTAAA
>JXTB01000001.1:9750-36532 GCA_002914805.1 Parasponia andersonii | reverse complement strand
TTTTTTTTTTTTTTTTTTTGGAAAAACTATATGTGTGTCATGCTCTTTCTAGGTTTAAAGATATGAAAAAAGGTACTGTGCGTGTACAACTTGGTTTAATTAACACGAGGACATAATATAAGTAAAATAAAGTAAGTGGTAAGTTTTGGTACTTATACCATTCCCTTGTTTTTATTACTATATACTCTCTTGGAATTTAAAAGTCTCTAAGTACGCCAGAAGCTCCTAACAACTTATATAAGGAGACAGAATATTGTATCTCTAGTAATATCATGGAAGATAAAAATAGCAAGTCGTTGCAATACATTGAAGACGTTACCACTAACGCCGATGAAGTTCAAAGAAGGGTTTTATTTGAAATCCTTTCCCGCAGTGCCAACGTTGAGTACTTGCAAAGACATGGCCTTAAAGGCCATGTAGATAGAGAAACTTTCAAGAAGGTGATGCCTATTGTTACTTATGAGGATCTGAAGCCTGATATTGATCGTATTGCTAATGGTGACACCTCTCCTATTCTTTGTTCCGAACCCATTTCCGAGTTTTTAACTAGGTAAGACTATAAAAGAACTTATGCTAATCTTATTATATATACTTTCTTCATTTAAGTTTCGTTATTACAATTTTCCTTTTAAATATCGTTTTTGCTTTTATATACTGTAGCTCTGGAACATCCGAGGGAGAGAGGAAGCTAATGCCAACTACAGAAGAAGAGCTCCAAAGGCGGTATCTCCTTTACAGCCTCTTAATGCCTGTGATGAGCCAATTTGTTCCAGGTTTGGACAAAGGCAAAGGAATGTATTTCTTGTTCGTGAAATCCGAGGCTAAGACCCCAGGTGGACTATTAGCTCGTCCAGTTCTAACCAGCTATTACAAAAGCTCCCATTTCAGGAACCGTGATCATGGCCATGATATTGATCCTTACACCAACTATACGAGCCCAAATGACACGATTCTCTGCCAAGATTCATACCAAAGTATGTACTCTCAACTGCTTTGTGGGCTATGTCAAAACAGGGAAGTTTTTCGGGTTGGTGCAGTTTTCGCTTCCGGATTCATTCGTGCCATCAAATTCCTCGAAAAGAATTGGGTTTCTTTGGCTAATGATATCCGGACCGGAACCTTAAACTCCAAGATCAACGACATGTCTGTGAGAGATTCCGTCATGAAAATTCTCAAACCGGATCCTGAGCTGGCAGATTTCATTGAGGCTGAATGTGAAAGAGAATCATGGATAGGGATTATAACTAGGTTGTGGCCAAACACCAAGTATATAGATGTTATTGTGACAGGAACCATGTCACAGTATATTCCTACCCTAGACTATTATAGCAATGGCCTCCCCCTTGTTTGCACCATGTATGCTTCTTCCGAGTGTTACTTTGGCCTCAATCTAAACCCTCTTTGTAATCCAAGCCAAGTCTCTTATACCGTCATTCCCACTATGGCCTATTTCGAGTTCCTTCCTAAGAATAGTAAGAATGACGCCTATGTTACTAATTCCACTTCTGAACCAATAATATCCCTCAACCAAGCAAAAAACCAAGAACTGGTTGACCTTGTTGACGTCAAAGTTGGAGAAGAATATGAGCTTGTTGTCACCACTTATTCAGGCAACACTCTTGTTTATTATATGAAAGGTTTACATATATCTATTTATATATTATATTATTAATAGAATAACTTTTATGATATATTGCAGGGCTTTATCGGTATCGTGTTGGAGATATACTAAGAGTATCAGGCTTTAAAAACAAGGCACCACAATTCAACTTCGTACGAAGAAAAAATGTGGTTTTAAGCATTGACTCTGATAAAACAGACGAAGTTGAGCTCCAAAATGCGGTGAAGAACGCCACCAACAAGCATCTTTACCCCTTTGGTGCGTCTCTTATAGAGTACACGAGTTTTGCGGACACGTCAGCCATTCCAGGGCACTATGTCCTATATTGGGAGATTAGCCAAAATGGGACGAACCCAATTCCGCAGTCAGTTTTTGAGGACTGTTGTCTTACAGTCGAAGAGTCCCTTAACAGTGTGTACCGCCAAGGCCGAGTATGTGACAAGTCCATTGGACCGCTTGAGATTAAACTAGTGGAGAATGGAACGTTTGACAAGCTCATGGACTATGCCCTTAGCCAGGGTGCGTCCATAAACCAGTATAAGGCACCACGGTGCGTGAAAAGCGCACCTATTGTGGAGCTTTTGAATTTGAGGGTGTTTTCCAATTACTTCAGTCCAAAATGCCCCAGTTGGGTTCCTGGTCATAAGCTATGCTGCACTAGTAGTACTATTCCGAATTGAAGAGTGTTTCGTTTTTTTTTTTTTTAAGGAATGAAAAGGTTTGAGTCTATATATACGTATGTTTAACAACCATTTTCGGTGGAATTAATGGGGGTGGTAACTGAACAATTGAAATGTAACAAATGTCTGTTTTATTGACCCCATCTTTAATTAGAAAACAAATAAACAAATGTCGTTAAATTGTTACTTGCCAAAATTGTTTCTTATTTCAAGAATAGGTATTTGATTTTCCACCTGAATAATCAAGCCTTAACACTTACCTCTACAATATTTTGTGACAAAGGGTCCAAAATTCCTTCAAAGTAACAAGCGAAATTAGAGTGAATGGACGCTTGATTATTCTAAAAGGCCCAAGTAACTGTGTCTATTATCCATGAGTTTACCATAGCATAGGCCTAAGATCAAATCGACAAACAACCCCAATCCGCACCTGCTATCTACACCGTTGACTGGACTTTGACTTATGATCACCTATCCTTCAAACTTTATGAAAAAGACTCAATATATCAATATAGTTGCTTGAAAAATGTTAAAAAAGAACTCCGCATTTTTTGTTAGTTTGTGCTAACCACGATAGGCATCTTATAACTCAATATATTTAGACACGTTGAATTTTTTTTTCTCCCTTTGTATAAGTGGGTAAGTGGGTGAAGCAGGTTACGTAAGGGTAAGTGCTACGACTTTGGGAGAATTATTTTTGTTTATTATTGGTAAAAAAAAAAAATTGCCTTTTCATAAATTTAATATTTCTTTTGGCTTGTAAAATTTATTTTTATATTTTAATTTTATGTAAATTTATACATTCTACCTATTAATTTTTGCCTATAAATTAACTAATAAATTTTTCATTAAACATAAAATTTAAATTAAAAATATCTTATTTTGAATAACTAATACAAAAAATTTAATAAAAATAACTGAATTTATACACAACAGATATAAATTTACGGATACATGAAATATAAAAATATAATTTTGAGATTTGAACAAAATTACCCCACTTTTGGGATGTAAATGTAACCTAATGGACAAAAATATCCCTTTTAATTGTATGTATTTTCTTAATGCCAAATTTACCTTTATACTCTAGCATCGATCTCGCTCGTCGTCTAGCTCTTCGTCTACTTCCTCAGTGACGAGCCGCTCGCCCTCCTCGGCTGCACCATCGATGAAAACCCATCGTCGGCCCTGAATCGGGTTTTCCGGAGTTCTAATTGGTTTAATGTGCCTGCTCCAGATCCGAAAGACAATCCATCTAGAGCAGGTTCCTTCACAAGAGGGTGATTCAGCTGGTGATGTCGCCGAAGCTCCGGTCACTTTAGATGAGAAGCTCATGGAAATCGGAATTGGCTGTGACCAGATCCGGATGGCCTGATCTGCCAATTCTGTTCCGACGGCGAAGAGGCCAGGGCTAACGACTGAGGATGCCAGGAAATTACTTAGCGTTACGCAGTTGGAGGCGGCGAAATCAAGGTTGAAGGAGGTTCAAAAGACCTGGATATCATATCTGGGGTTTATTTTATTTTTATTTTTATTTTTTATTTGTTTTTTTGGTTGGAAGTACGTAGAGTTTATTCAGATATGGGAAGAAGGTCGGATATGTGAGGAGGTTTGCTCCAATTGGGATTAGGCCCGAGAGTTTGCGCTATTCATCTATTCATATAAATTAACTAACTAATTATATACCACGTATTTACCCTTTTTTTCCTTTTAAATCAATAAAAAACAGATTAGTAACTAATTAATATACCATGTATAACATATTTAATACTAATAAACCACGTATTTAATATACCACATATTAACAGACAGATATAACCCCCTTAAAAAAAACACACAAATATCAATAATATACACTAATAAATTTATATGCATCTAACTATATACACTGATATATAAATTATATATATGATAAATTATGATGAAGCGAGTTGGCCTAAGTGGTAACAATACCCATTACTAAAAATCTCAGTTCTAAATTTGAGTCATATAAATGTGAAAATATAAAATCCCTAATGTAATCTAATAAGATTGAGACTACGTACGTAATGAAATATATATTATGATAAATGAAACATTTACACCAATAAATGAATTATATATGTTAGTAAATTAATTATATATTTCGTTAAATGAAATATTTACACAAGTAAATAAAATATATACTGTGGTAATGAAAAATATATATCGATAAATGAATCATATACTATGGTAAATTAATTATATACAGCGGTAAATAAAAAAATAATACATGTAAATGAATTGTATAAGTTGATAAATTAATTATATACATTAGTAAATGAATTATATACTATAGTAAATGAAATATATATATATATTGGTAAATGAGTTATATACTATGATAAATTAATTATATACATGAATATATCAAATTAATTTACATAGGGGTATAATGGTAAAATATAATTATTAAAACTTAGAAGGGGATATTTTTATCAATGAAATGAAAATGGGATATTCATTAACTCATAGCTTTAAAAAGAGGTATGTGGTATAGTCTTTTTTTATAATTTTGCACAAATTAAAAGATATAGTTAAAATTACAGAAATGTCTAGTAAATAAATTATATATGTTAGTAAATTAATTATATACTCTGTTAAATGAAACATTTATACAGGTAAATAAAATATATACTATGGTAAATAAAAAATATACACCGATAAATTAATTATATACTATGGTAAATCAATTATATACACTGATAAATAAAAAAATAATACCTATAAATGAATTGTATATGTTGATAAATTACATCGATAAATGAAAAATTTATACTGATAAATGAATTATATACTATAATAAATGAAAAATATATACTAGTAAATAAGTTACATACTATGATAAATGAATTACATATGTTGGTAAATTAATTATATACATAAATATATCAAATTAATTTACATTAGGGTATAATGGTAATATATAATTATTAAAACTTAAAAGGGAATATTTTTATCAATGAAATGAAAATGGGATATTCATTAACTCATAGTTTTAGAAAGGGCATGTAGTGTAATTTTTTCTATAATTTTGTACAAACTAAAAGATATAATTAAAATTACAGAAATATCATATATTTTAGGGTATTATTTTTTACAGTTATCCTTTTTTATATATATAAAAATATAGAAAGAAAGGCGGAATAGGGCAACCTATCTCTTTCGAGCGTTATTATATAAGATATAAGAGCTTCTAACCATGCTAATGGAATATTCGTTAATAGCATTTCAACCAGGATTTAGTTTTAAAATTTCTATTGTAACAATTAATGTTAAAGTGCACTCCTCAATTAATGTGTGGCGGTAAACATGACATATGTCTCTTAGCCATACTCTATATTATGCATGTTGATAAAATATCTTATCAAGAACTAAGTCACTAACGACATGTTTGTTTTAGTTCAATGAGCAAAAAGAGGTGTTTGTTTTAGTTTAATGAGCAAAAAGAGACACGGTTCCCTTCAGTAAAATATATATATATATATATATATATATATATATATATATATGAGAATCGGCTGATATATATATTATATACAAGCATGTTATTTCTGTTCTAAGAAACAATAGAAGAGACGATATACATATATATATATATATATATATATAAAACGTTTTTAATCAAGACACGATCCAAAATAGTAAAGGAAATGACATTGAAGAAACACAATTAGGGATGAGCATAGAAACAAAATATAGGCTTTAATAAAACTATGACATCAAAACAAAGGATGTACGTGTCGTTTACATTTCTAGAAGTACTAGAAACGACCTCAATAATAAACGACATGTATGTCATTTTGTGAGATAATTAAGTGGTAAATTTGAGAATTGTTGGCGGTACTTCTCTGAGAGCAACAAAACCTGATCTTCTCTATGGCATTTATGTTGTCCATAACTAGTTTAGTAGCTTGGTATATTAGAAGTAAGCAATATATATTTTCTCCTATAAAAATATATATATCATGTTCATACACGTTATGTGAAGTGGATTAATGAGACATAACATTTCCTCAAATTTTAGAAAAATAAATAAATCAGTCTGTGGTGGACATAAACAAAAGCTGCATACTGACGAAACACAAGTCCAAAAGTTTGATGGATAAAGCACAAAGCTTCTAACAAATTGTGATCGTAGCATTAGTAGAAGCCCAAGAGAATCCCATAACTTGTGACCTAATTATGTTTTGTTGCCTGCGGAAATCTCTGGCATTGGAAATATACTGTTCGGTGCACAAAGTCATTTCTTGCAAGGCCGTCCCATGCTTGAGCAAGAATTTTGCTAGGCTAACTTCCTTCTTGCATTTGAAAAGCCCATAGATCGTTACTATCTTAAGGTGTTGCAGAAAAGAGTTTAAAGTTTCGGCTTGAGATTCCCAGTATAATTCTTCCTGATCAGAGCTAGGCTGCACGTCACCCAGATCACTTTTCCATTCCTACATCAGGACAAAAAAAGGTAAATAACTAAATCACTGTAAATAAATATAATCAACACCAAATTAGTTGATATATCTATTGAGCAATGCTAAAAGTTATTATTGATAATTACACTATAAAGTAATAGAGAGTGAACCTCATCTTTAAACTTACAATTGGTCACCATGCATATTTATTGGTAGGTGATGCTAGGCACCGTTAATAGTACATGTTGCGTCTGTGATTGTTAATTGAAGATTTTATAGTTCATCCACGTGTTGACTAGTTGGACTTTAGGAAAAATTAATTATAATTCAGCTATGAGGCTGGTTGGGCTTAAGAAGAGTTTGGGTAGAACTAGGAAAGTTGGGTAATACTACGACTCTAAATAGAATATATCCGTAAATTCAAATGGTTTCTGTTAGAATTAGTAGTCTTAATGCTATTGCGAGTAGCATTTTTTTTTTAAAATATAACGGGTTCCTATTGAAAATATCATTCATGGAAGTAAAAAGATTCAATAATAGTCCACACTACATCACAGAAAGATTATAATTCAAACTTCTCAAAGAAATAAGATGAAAAGTAGATCTCAAACTTACCAGAAACAAAATTTGTGGATTATTATCTAGGATAACAAGGCCTACTAGTAGAAATTACCTTCACCTACTCCTGGATTATGTTCTAGGTGGAGGAGTCTAAGATTTGCAAAATACTCACATCTTTTAAGATCTACGCTCGTAAAAGGAAAAAAGAAAAATAAAACTCTTCATAATAAATTAGGTAGAAGAGAAAGAGGAGGAGGAGAGGAGAGGCCATGTTGGAAATAAAACAAACTTTATTATTCATTCAAATATTATTACAAGAGAAAACTCTCAATTCTACTCTTCAAGCTCACTCACTCACTAAAAACTATACTTCTTTCTCTCTTCACTTCACTCGTAGAAGTTTTGCTTCTTACTTGATGCTTAGAACTCAAATGTGGAAGGATATTTATACTTGAGATCACTCTTCCTCCACAACACAAAATAATTCAAATAAAACAATACAAATAAATTTCAACTACACACATTTTCTTCTACAACCTTCTAATAATAATCCAAGTAATTAAATTATTCACATACATAAAACTAATATCTAACTAACACTAGAAGATTCTAAGTAGAAGCCTTTTTCAATTTGGACTTGGACTTCTTCTTTAATGGGTTTTGCACTTTAGACTAATTATAACTTATTAGACCTCATGTTGATGAGCCTAGAATACTTCTCATAGGCTTAAAATAAGTTTATTTTTAACACCCCCCTAAACTTGTTTTATAACACCAAGCAAATTTCTTAATCTTGTGAAATCTTCAAACTTGAGTGGCTTGGTGAAAATGTTAGCAATCTAATCATGTGATCTGACATACTCCAGTCATACTTTTTTGATTGTAATATATTCTCTTATTTAATGATAGCGAGTGTCGATATGCTTCTTTGGTCATGAAAGACTAGATTTTTAGCCAAAACTATTGTTGACTTGTTGTTGATGCAAACCTCTGTTAGCTCCTTCTGATGTATGTTTAACTTTTTCAACAATCTTCTTAGTCAGATTGCATGACTAACACACGATGTCGTAATTACGTACTCAGCTTTGCATGTAAAAAGAGTAACAATCAGTTATTTCTTGGATATCCAGGTGAAGGCAGTTTCTCCCAAGAAAAATATAAATTCAGTTGTACTTTTTCGATCATCGGTATCTCCAACTCAATCACTACCACTGTAACCAACGACTTTATAATCATTGAAAACTAAATAAAACAAGCCAAGATTGATTATAACTTTTAGGTAATGGCTCTTTGTAATGATTCACTAATCCAGTTGTATAGAGAATGTCGGGCCTTGTATATGTCAAATATTATAGGCATCTAACAAGACTCTTGAAGAGTATTGGCTCCATCTTTTCTGCTTCATCATCTTTGAATAATTTCATTTTGTACTCTACCGGTATATTTATCGGCTTGTAATCATCCATATTGAACTTCTTCAATATCTTCTTTGTATAGCTTTCTTGAGAGACGAAGATACTTTCTTCCTTTTGCTTAACCTCTATACCAAGATAGTATGTCATAAGTTCGATATCTGTTATTTCAAACTCATGTGTCATCACTCTCTTGAAATTATTGAATATCCTTAAATTACTTCCAGTGAATATGAGATCATCTACATACAAGTATATGACAAGAATGTCTATATTTGATTTTAAATATAGTGCATATTCATCAGAGCATTTTGTGAAGCCATTCTCTTAGAAATATTTGTCAATTCGATTGTTTCACACTCTTGGAACTTATTTTAGTCTGTAGAGAGCCTTATTGAACTTCAACACCTTGTTCTCATGCCTTTTCACCTCATAACCTAATAGTTGTTCGATGTAGACTTCTTCTTCAAGAACTCCATTTAGAAATACAGACTTCACATCCATCTAATAGATCTTCCATTTGTTTTGAGCAGTAAGAGAAATTATTAATCTTATAGTTTCCAACCGTGCAACAGGAGTAAATATCTCATCATAGTCAACATTGGTTCTGTGACTATAGCCTATCGCAACTAGCCTTGCTTTGTATTTTCTTATCTCTCTATTAGCATTCTTCCTTACCTTGTACATATATTTTACACCAATAGCTTTATGACCTTTGGGAAGAGTGAATAGTTCTAAGTATCATTCTTCTTTATGGCTTTGACTTCTTCATCAATCGTATTCCTCCATTTTTCATCTTATACAGCCTCTTAGAAGTTCATCGGTACACAATCAGCAAAAATGCAAAATAGAATGAGGTTTTTGAGTCTATCAGTCATCTTATACAAATCTCCAGGACTTCTTATATATTCTTTATGCCTCTCAATTAAGAAAGAAGGCGGTGAATCTTCATGAGTGCATGATATTGGCGAAATTGGTGGAGTAGCATCCTTTTGATAGACTTCTTTTACTTGCTCTGCTAGTGTTTCTTCATCTTTAAATTATAGAAAGAAATTTTAATCATCTGTTTGAGAACCAAAGTCTCATTCACCTTCCTCGTCGAATATTACATCTCGGTTGATGATTGTTTTTCTATTGTTGAGATTGTATAACTTATAACCTTTAGAGTTGGTATCGTAGCCGATGAAAATGAACTTTTTGCTTTTATCTTCAAGCTTGATTCTATGTTCGCCTGGTGCATGTAGATGTGCTATGCTTCGAAAGACTCATAAGTGGGAGATCCCAAGCTTCCTTCCACTCCATGCTTCGTATAGTGTCTTTTTCTGCATACTTCTTATTAGAGATCAATTTGTAAGTATGTTGCACATGCAATTGCTTCTGCCCATAACTCTTTGAGTAATCTCTTAATTTTCAACACGTTTCGAGCCATATTAAAGGATGGTCAGGTTCTTCCTTTCTACCACACCATTCTATTGCGGAAATCGGTTAAGGGTCGTCGAATTCTATTGGCTTCATAGAATTCTTGGAACTCTTTTGAATTGAATTCTCCTCCTCTATTAGATTTCATAGCTTTGATCTGAAGACCGCTTTCTTTCTCTATCATAACCTTAAACTTCTTAAAAACTTCAAAGACTTCTGATTTTTATTTCAAGAAATAAACCCAAGACTTTCTTGAGAAATGATCAATAAAGAGCAGGAAGTAATTGCTTTTACTGAAAGAACTGATTTGATAGGACCATACACATCTATATGCACGAGCTCTAGTAGTTTCTGGGCTCTTGAATTTGATTCCTTTGGAAAGCTTTTTCTGAATTACTTCCCGGGTAAGGATCCTTCACAAATCTGATTAGGATGATTGATGCTTGGCAAGCCTCTCACTATCTCTTTCTTGGATAGTAGCTCTAGTCCTCCAAAATTTAGATGCTCGAATCTCAAATGCCATAGCCATGACGAATCCTTATAACATGCTTTGAGACATTTTGCTATTATTTTGAATGTTTAATAAGAACATTCTATTTCTTGATATAGGTACCTTAGTAATCAAGTTCCTGTTGTTATCTCTTATAGAAAGACTATAATCTTTCAAGTGAATATCATAGTTTTTCTCTAAGAACTATATCAAACTTAAAATGCTTGTTTTCATGATGGGTACATAATAAACATTTAAAATAAATTGATGTCCCATATTTTTCAAGTGGATAAGAATTTTACATCTTCCTTTTGTCGCTAATTTTGAATCATCATTGAAAGAAATATTTCCGCTAAATGATTCATCAAGCTTCACGAATATTGATCAATGCCTACACATATGATTGCTAGCACTGGTATCACCATGTATTGTCTTGACCTTCGTTGTTGTCATTACATGTTAGTAGTACGGTGCCATTTTCTCCTCTTTTTTCTTCAGTGTAATTAACTTTCTCTTCAATTCTACTATTATGTGCTCTATATTCTAAAGCATAATGGCCAAATTTGTGACAATTGAAATATTCAACTTAAGATTTCTCATGTCTCGAGTTCATTCGACCTTTACCATGACTTCTTATAGAGCTTTCTCTCTTTCAAAATTACAGATATAATAACTGTGGTTGTTGAGAATTCTAACCTCATCTACAACCTCGGCTTGTATCACATCCATACCCTCTACTACGATCATGTTGACTTCTTTTACTATATTGGCTATTTTCTCTCTATGTGAGTTGTGTCTTAAGAAGCTACTCCTTGAAATTTGGCTTCTTTTTTTCTTTTTCTCATGAGCTTATAAGGACCCCAAAAGTTGTTTAAATCTTTAGTTTCTTCAATGACAGTAATAATATTCTCGAATTTTAGATCTAATGATCAAAAAAATTCTTTCCATGACTATGTCTCTTCTTTTGATTAGAAATAGCTAAAACTCTTGAAAAGTAGTCAGAAACTGACTCAATCTCCGTCATGTGTAGCAAATCAAATTCTTTTCTTAGAATTTAAAAGCGAACATTTTTAACTTTTTCTTCTCTCTTATATAAAATTTGAAGTTTCTCCCATGCTTCTTTGGTAGAGGTTACACTTGAGACTTTCTCAAACCCATCGTCCTCTAAGGCTCAGTAGATGAGGAAGAGAGCTTTTTCATCTCTCTTTCTTGAATCTTTTAAACTATCTTTTGGTGTTAAGGATAATATCGCCTCATCTCTTGGTTCTTCGTAGCCTTTCTTTACTAACTTCCAAACATTATGTGCTCCAAGAAAGACCTTTATTTTGATAGTCCAATTATTAAAGTTGTTGTCTTGGAGTAGTAGAACTTGAAGAGATGCTAAATTACTAGTAGCCATAGCTTTTAATAAAGTAAGCTTTTGGAAATTTTGACTACACAGATGGATCTAGAACGTCAAAAAACGATTGACTGATATATTGACTTGGATAAGGTCAATAGTCAAAGTCAACCACTTTGTCAATACGGGTTAACAGCTCGATCAACGGCTCTGACAGTTGGTCAATGACGCGGTCAAACGGCTCTAACAGCTCGGTTCAACGGCTCTGACTTGGCTCAACTCAGTGAGTTGACTCAGTTTCTGATAATAAACTTCTGATAACTCGTTCAGACTCCAATTGATCTGATTTTTGTGACAGCATTTTCTTCTCGTCAAGCTTTTCGATTTGATATGTAATTGTGATAGGTTGAGAATAAATTGCTCACACTCTTGATCTCAATAAATCTTTTCTGATGTGGAAGAACAGTTAAAGCTGCATCTACATTATATACTTAGAATTTCAAGAAATCTTTCACAACCTTGCTCTGATACCACTTTGTTAGAAATAAAACAAGCTTTATTACTTACTCAAATATTATTACAAGAGAAAACTCTCAATTTCACTCTTCAAACTCACTCACTCACTAGAAGTTATGCTGCTTTCTCTCTTCATTTTACTCTTAGAAGTTTTGTTTCTTACTTAATACTTAGAACTCAAATAAGAAGGGGTATTTATACTTGAGGACATTCATCTTCCACCACACAAATGGTTCAAATAAAATAATACAAGTAAATTTCAACTACATATATTTTCTTCTACAATCTTATCTAAGTAACCAAATTATTCACATACATAAAAGTAACATCTAACTAACACTAGAAGGTTGTAGTTAACACTAGAAAGTTCTTTTATAGGCTTTGTACTTTGGGCTAATTACAACTAATTGGACCTTATATTGATGGGTATAGAATACATCTCATGGGCTTGAAACAAGTTTATTTTCAATAGGCTAGAGAAGGAAAGGCTCTCTTTCTCTCACCTTTGCGAGCAACTAAGGAAGTCTTGTTTTATTGGAAGATGAAGGCAGCTTGGCAGGTAGAGAAAAAATGCGTATGTTTTCATTTCGAGTAGCATATATTGAAATCTATAAATAGACCTTGTATTCAGTCACATGGAGACAATGACCGAAGCCAAAATAGCAAAAAGAGAAATATAATTCTATTAACTTGATGAGAAAGGTCTTGGATATATGGTAATGGAAACTAAGAGCAACCGGTTAGGCAAACTAATATTGTAATTGCGCTTTCTCTTTCTTTCTACAACGTTGTTGGTAGTCTCCCATGTACATGTAATTTAGATTAGAACTGCGTTATTGGCTATGTTGTTGTCACAACAAGTGGTGTATTAATGCTTTGAGTGAGATTTATGGCTTCAATCAGAGGAGTACAATATCAAGAACAAAATAAGAAAATCAAAGATAAAGGCAAAGAACTTGAGGTATGCTAATTTCGCTTTTGAAATGCATTAAAGTGCAAAGATTTTACTAGTTATTTTAGTAAAAGAATCAATGAGATTTCGATTCAAACTTTCAACTTTCATACAAGACCATGAAAGAACTCATTTACGCAATATAAAATGTTGGTATTGACATGTATTGCATTGGAATTTAGTGCCATGGTTGTTGGCCTTGAAACTATCAATCTTGATTTGGTAAATGATGTAGATATAGAATTAGAAGGAAATATACAGGGCAAATAAAAGAATTGAAAAGGAATTTGATAACCGGTGCACCTGATGCGACATGAACTGAGTTTAGGAAAGTCATTTAAAAATAGCTTGTACATAGTGCTTAGATTAGAAAGGATATAACGAGAGAAGATCGGCTCAGGCTAAAGAAAAAAAAACAATCAAGCAACGATGAGATGGTCATAAAAGATTCTTTAAGAGTGTCCGGTTTAAAAGGAAGCTATCAAGTACCAATTTTTGAGCAAAGAAAATATTAGATTATTGATCCACGTTGGGTAGAGGGCAGCTAAGAAATTGAATCAATAGCCAATATGGCCATGAGAATTTTTGGTTTGTAGCTGTATAATTAAATGTTTTGTAATTCAACTAGGAGTTGAACTACTTGGAATTGGACAGAGTTTGTGTGAGACTAAAATAGTTGGATAATACAAGGATTTCTACTTGCTAGGATTACAATTCTTATTGCTATTGTGACTAGGCTATTTTGAAATTGCATTAATAGACCTTGTATTTCATCAAATTGAGACAATGAACCAAGCCAAAAGGGCAATGGATAGATCTTAGAGTTTTTTTTGGATCCAACTATATTTCTAGGACTACTTTTCAAGATGATTTTTCTAAGACTAATTATAAAAAGTTTATAACCTTTAGTGATATCTTACAACTAATGGTCAATAAAGTCATACTTTTGTGACTACTTTTTGGAAGTTCAGAAGATGTCATAAAAGATAATAACTTTTATATATAATTAGTTCTAAAAGATTATCCAAAACAATAGGGAAAAAAATCATTTTGCCCTAATTACTCCTCTTTATGTCGAAATCCCGAGCCAAGATAGCAAAAAGAGGGAGATAATATTTCTCTCTAAGTTGGTGAGAGCACTTTGGATTTCTAGTGAATGAAAACTAAGACTGAAGCCAGGCTCTTAAAGTTTTCGAGAGTGTGAAAACTAAAAGTAGTTCAAGAGTGTGGAAACTAAAAGTAGTGTATGTGTGTAACTATAGGTATAATGACTAGGGATTTTCAGGTAGATGAAAACTAAGAATAATTGTTCTTTTTTCCCATGAAACAGTTGTTGGTGGACTGTGTGGATATAAGCAATTGGGCCGAATCACATTAAAAACTTGTACTCTTAAGTATGTGTTGCAAAGATGGAAATTCAATCTGAATTTTAGATCAAAGCTATATTCTTTCGTCATGTGGTAGTTAGAACAGTTCGTTAGTAATTTTTCATGTATTCTACTAGGAAAAAAGATTATAATACATCATTAATATAATGGCAACGTTAAGATACATGCACTTTTAGAAATAGTATAATATACTATAGTATATATGGGTACTTACTCTTTTTTCAGTCTTGTTAGTAAACTTAAGAATGAGACTGTGCAGCATAGGTGAGCTTCTAAACATGGACGCTAATCCAGGGACAGTATTCTTGTTGACACCCGTATGCAACTCTAAACTCGTTAGGTTCTTAAAAGGGTTAAGCTTAACTCCAAAATAATTATCGTTAGAAAGAATCTGCAAAGACGAAAAGAGTACGTACTTGAATACAGCGTAACTATCAATACTTTATATCATGCAGCTAAAACATCATCAAACAAGTTAAGTTCGTGTACTATAGTACTTGTACCTCAATAAATTGGCTATCTTCAAATTTTAAGCAAGGGACACAAGAGAGACCTGTTAAGAAATTGGACAAACACTTAAGCTTGGCCACACAACTATTTTTTTGATCAAAACCTCTAAAAGAACCAATAGAGGCCACGTGAAGGTTACTCGTATGAACGAGAGAAGTATTAGTAACATAATTATTTTCCCAAGAGAGGAATTTTAGTCTTGGCGCGTCAACCCTCACGCAACTGATCATCCTGTTATTGAAACAACTCTCGACTCTCAATCTCTCCAGTTTTGGACTACAAATATCCAAAACTAGTAGCTGATAGCAGTCCTTGAGTTCAAATTCTTCAAGTGCTCGACACCCGATCCTTAATTGCTTCATCCCAGCCCAAAGCTCCAACCTTAGTTTCTTCATCATGGGGAAAGACGAATCCGAGAACAAATCCATGAGAACGCCACAATTAGCATCATCACCGCGAAAAATGACACACGATACTGACAACGACACGAGAGATCGAAACCCGCCTTTCATGACGGACAAATCCTGGGGTAACCTAAACCACCTGCCACACGATCTCGATCTCGATATCATTCCGAGAACGCGCAAGGACTCGCTCAACATCACGCTCCTCGGGAAGCTAATGCAGTCTTCCGTGGCAACTTGGAGATCAAGTTCTTGGACATTATGACGAACCGCCCGGCGGATCACGTCGTTCAGACGAGAAAAGGAAATTGTGGAAGTGGAATGGAACCGTAGGGACCGAATATCGGAGTTTGTTCCGACTTTGTCACGGAGATTCAGGACCTGAGAGATGGGGTCCGACGTCATGAGGTCTTTGTAGTAAGGTTTGCGAGTGTAGATTGATCTTTTTGGGGTAGGGAATGAGATAGAATCAGCTGCGGTGAAGTCCAGGTCCGGGAAAGTGGACCAGAGTGACCTCCACCTCTTGGACAGTACGCTGGTTTTGGCCACGGTTTTGATTGGCAGGAGAAGGAGAATGTGATGGAGAAGAGCGTCCGGGAGCTCGCTGATTCGATCGATTCCGTCTCCATTGTTGTAGATTCTCCAAAGCTTTCTCTTCTTTGCGGATCTTGTTTCCATTATTAACTAAAATAATATTATTCATGAAATATTTATATCATGGTCATATTATTTTGGCTTTTGCTGAGTGATCGGTGAGATTTAATTGAGTGTGAGTCGGAGACTATGAGCATGATCTATACTTATTAGGGTTTTGAAACTTTCAACTAAAGAACGAGAACGGCGTTTTGAAATTATTTTGTTTTTTTTTTAATAATTTAGAGTTTGTTTCTGAAAATAATATCTTTTAAATTGGAAAAAATAAAAACAAATTTTTATTTATTTAACATTAATTTTTTAAATGATTATTTATACGGCAAGATAATCTCAAAATTAAATCTGTTTGAACTAAATATCATGATTAACCTTCTGTTCTTGTAAAACACAAAAATATCCCTTTCTTTACATTTTAAAATAAGAAAAAAATATTATCATGTCTACTTTTTTTGTCAAACTTAAACTGTGAAATGTCTAAAATACCCTCATATATATTTCCAAAACATATTAACAAATACTCACATATCTAGTTAGTTTTTTTGAAAAAAAAAAAAAAGGAAAAACACTTTTTCTTAGATTATAAAAAAATCTCAATAATTATTGTTTTGGTAATAATTTTTAAAATAATTTTTTTAATTAAAAAATTAAAAAATATATTTGGATATCAATATCTAAGGGTATTATTGTCATTTAAGAAATATTTTAGTAAAAAATTTGACCAAAAAATGAGAGATTACTTTTTTTCTTATTTTAATAAATAGATGAGATATTTTTAGATTTTATGAAAACAAAGGGTTAAATGTGGTATTTAATTCAAGCTGAAAGGGTGATTTTGGGATTATCCTTGTATTATTCAGCATTATTGCCACCAACAAAGTAAGCTAAAATTGGGCAACTCTAAAATTTTGCATTATATATATATATATATATATATATATATATACCTTAAAAACGTAAACTAATCCAATCCAATTGTCAACATATCCCTTAATGACATATATATATATATACTGAATCTTAGAGAGTGACTTACTATTATTCATATTATGCATTAATCAATGTAGGGTTGCTCAAAATTTAAACCAAACTGATTAAACCGACTACTCCAATACAATTCAATTGCTAAAAATTAGATATTTAATTATAATTTATTTAGATTGGATTGGATTGGATTGGAGGTTAAATTCTAGATCTTAATTAGATCGGTTTTTCTGATAGATTTTATTGTAAAATATCCAATTAGAACTAAACTAATCCAGTCTATATTTAAATAAGTTAAAAAATAATTATATTTAAGTGTTTTTGTGTTGTTTTTGGTAGGTGTATATCTTAATATAGACCTTAATCCAATAGATATATAAAAACTCTAACCTAACTAAGTAGCATGCTCCTCTCTTTCCCTCATAATTTCCTACATCTCCTTAGAAATATATTGGGAAAAAGTAAAGAGTTTAAATTCAAGAGTTTTATTATACTTTATAAGTTCTGATTTTTTGTTTTAGTTTGAAATATAGTGGGACCAAAGTCTCAAATAATTACAAAAATCAGTACAATCCAATTGCTAATTGGACTTGATTGGATTGATTTTCTAGGTATATTAGATTAGATTGGATAAAAATTTCTCAAAATTGGCCTATGATTAGATTGGATAGAATATGGCCAAATTAGTTTGGATTCCATCAGATGAGCAGTACCCCTAAATTAATATCCCTAGGCCTAAAATTAATTTAAAAAGAAAAACGGCGCCATTGCTTTAGAATTACTTTAAAAAATCGGCCGTCTTCTGTTTGTTTATATATCTTCACAATCTCTTCATATTAATAATTAATTAAGACTAATTAAGTTTCAATTAATTAATAATTCTCCAATCTCAACAAATGGTTTCCTACTCCATCTTCATTGGTAATCAGTTAGCAGAGTCTATTTGCAACTCATATGTAGCCACTAGTCACTACAAAATTTTTAAACTTCGTCATCAGAATTTATATTTCTAATCACAGACAAATCGTGATTAATACTTTTTTTTCATCACTAATCACATTGTTTTTGGCACGGTTGGCGGCGAATACACCTTAAGAAGATATTCAACTTCCATCTCACCAATAATCTCCGAAAAAACAAATCCATCCTTGAAATGATGAAACAATTTGCATCTCTAACCACTATCGCCCTATTAACAATGTCAGGCTTTGATATGAGCTTGGATGCCGCATGACAATTCACATACACCCAATTAATTTTTTGTTATCCTAAGCGTAGTACCTAAAAGAAGTACTAATGAGGCTGTAAGCAATAGCTATCTTCTCACTTGTGCCTACAAGGAATTCTCCTCCTTTTGTTCATAGTTGAAGTCACGAAGAACTATAACTCCGTATATGGAACAAATACTACTTCCTTCAACCTACCTCTTCTCTAGATTCTCAAGATCTTCAAAAATTTCTCGCGACTTGTGTCACAATCCAAAACTTGGACTAATAGCAGAAGGAAAATTTCACAAAGATGGAAAATTCCTACATGTTTAGTTTAAATCTAAGTTTAAATCCAAAATATATATATATATTTCAAACCGGAAATCCACGTGTATATATATATATATATATATATATATATATAAAGCAATATAATCAAAACCATCAATCCATATGTACATAACACAAATCAACCCATACTCATGAGCTCATATCTTCTCATTTGTGGAAACGCAGGATGATAGCACTAAGTGTACCTAACAGCCTACTTGACACCTAAGTTCATACCTGGAGGGGACACCCATGTGTCACCTACCAAACCTGGAGGGGCAACCGAATTGTATATGCTTGCCAAATTAAGAGGTAATCAGAAGTAACAAAACTCCACACGGGTTTACGGACTTTACACCGATGGTGGGGCATGCAACGCCATATTGTAAACCCACAATGCTAACACGGTGCTCATGAATGATCCTATGACACGTACAATACAGAATTGAAATGTGAAAATATTTATACTCTGGTTTTTTAATAAAATAGGTATATTAGATATTTAAAGGAAAAAATGAGCAGCATAATGGCTCTATTTTTTTTTATATACCCAAAATAATCTGCACTCATAAAATCTCCAGAGCAATACAGTATATATATATATATATATATCATACTTTCACAGTCCATCACATATATTCAAGAAAGTCAAAAATCACATTTGTTCTCATATATTGCAGAAAAAAAGTTTTATTCGAAAATAGTATAAAACGAAGGTAACCAAATCCCTACCTCACAAGAATAGCGATACCAAGCTATTGAATCCTCAAGGTATCGTTGACGATCATCTGGAGGGTCGAGAACTAATTCCAAACCCTCGATTGTCCTCTTGCAAAAAACCAACTTCTCAACGGAGATTCAAATCCATAAACGGATCTCTTCACTAAATTCCTAGCAGTTAAAATAGTTAGGTTAAACATATAACTTATCCAATTCGGGTCCATGCCCATACTGAACTGGTGGCATGCAAATCGAGGCAAATCTTAGCTGTCCGATTTCGAAAATTCGTATCAGTCACCAAACATAGGCAATATATATATCAAATTTTCCCATTTTTCGAGTCCAATCCAAAAATGATAACAAAATCACAATCCAATGGCCAGATTAAAAACTCAAACTTAAACTCAAAATATCCAAAATTGACAACTTTTGATTCGGATAGTATGAGATTAAGATATATATACCTTGAAAATCCTTGCGATGAGACGAATCCAACGAGCCTGGTTTGAGGTCAAACAATGGCCAGAATCATCGTTGGTGACAAAAACTCCTCTACGGCTTCTTCTCCTTCTCCAGTGATGAGGAGCCCCTCTGGTGGTTGCAGCTGGTTGGCATCGGCTCAGCCGCGGTGCTGGCGAGCTCTGCCGGCGGTTCCCATGGCTGGACGACGATGAGAGACAACGGCACCTCCTTCGGTGGTCTTCAGCCGAGAGGGAATCGAGAGCAAGAGAGAGAGCATTGGGGGGGAGGGGAAGAGAAAGAAGAGAGAAATGACAAGGTCACGTGGCCCTGTTTTAATAGAGACTGTGCAATTTTTAAAAATTGCACAATAGTCTCCAAAATTTTAAATCTCTTTCAAACTAGTCCCTTAAAAATTGTAGTTTATTCCTTCTGTAAAAAAATTTTACAAATTAATCTCTCTATTATTATATCCGGAAAATTAATAAAATGTCCAAATTATTCTCGAAAATTTCGGATTTTTACAACTTGTGTCCCACACAAAAGCCCTGAAAGCTTTCCATTAATCTCAATCAAACTATAGCCAAGATCCTTATTGAGCCCTTCCTCCATCAGTATCCAGATCTTTTTGCGACATGATCCCAAACACGAGCTGAAGCATAGAGATTCGAGAGTTGAACATGGCAACCACTATTATAAGGGTCTAACAAGAAAAGCTTTTTTGCAGCATACTCTCTCATCGTCACACGATGGTGAATCTTGCATGCACTCAAAAGATCCTTCCCATGCACTTGCTCCGGGTTCAATTAGAATGTTAATGATGAAATCATAAGCGTTTTCCAAGTAGCCCATGCTACCAAGAATATCACCAACACAAGCATAACGCTTGTTTCGGAGCTCAAAACCATAACCTTTCGTCTGGTGGAAGACTTCCATCCATCTTCCACAGGCCCTAATTAGTAAGTAACAGGTTGTGAGAAGCCCAATAAAGGTGACATCATTTGAAAGAACTCTGGCTTGCTCCATAGCATGGTAAATATCAATTGCTTCTCATCCTCTACCATGCAGCCCATAGCCCACGATCCTTGCACTCCAGACAAAAACATCCTTTTTAGGTGTTCTATAAAAAATGTTGCGAGCTAAATCCAAGCTTCCACACTTGGCATACATATCAACATGGGTTGTATTAACAAAAATGTCAATTTTATACTCACTCTTACCTACTTATTCATCCATCCATTTTGCAAATTCAAGAGAATCCACTTGAGCACACGCTAAAATAGTAGACCTCAAAGTGACATAATCTATCTTAATGCTCCGAATGAACATTTTCTGCAATAGCTCTACAACGTCCTCAACCATTTTTCACATAACCAGAAATCATTGTGTTCCACAATATTTCATTCGATTCCTTCATCTGATCGAAAAATGATCTGGCAACTGTGACATGTCCATCTTTTGCATACATGAGCAAAACAAGCAAGTCAGGTTCAAATTCCAGACCTATCTTAGTTAAACAACCATGGAAGAACTTCCCATATTCCAAGTTTTTTTACATAACTGTAAGCGCTAATAACACTAATTAACAAGTGCAATTCTATACAACTTCGCGTTTGATTGTCTCATCAAACAGAAATTCTCAAAGCTTTCATAGGTCGATCGTCCATTCTGTGAATAACCAAAAACAATGGAAGTCCACGAAACAATTGTTCTATCACGTAACCGATCAAAGACCATCCTCGCATCATTTGACCACATGTGGCATAAAAATCCATAAGAATATTCTGCACGAACACATCACTTCCAAGCCCATATCTAATGATCTGGCCATGTACCCAGTGACCAAATTTAAGTGCCTGTCAGCTATCATAAGCTTTGAGCACGTGAGGAAAAGTAAAGAAATCCAGTCTCGACCCCATTGCTTGTCTCCTGGAGTACATTCATCAAACACCTTACGGGTATATACCAAATATATCCGACATTGGAGCTCGCGTTCACGAATTTTGTCATCAAGTAGCCGCTTTATTGAAAACCCAAAACGAAGAATTGGAAATAGATTTGATCCAAATTCTTCTTATGGGTTTAACTCCCAATGAGAATTGCATACAAGGAGTCGTTACCGAAGCCATAGATAAGGCTTCCGTGATCGTAAGAAGGTGACGAAGAATATACATATAGATTGAGAGAGGAGACTGTAAACGCAGGAAATTCAAACGATGTTAACAATAGTCGAATTTTGGAGAGGATTAAAAACAGAAAAGTAACATAAGAAGAAGGGTACCAAACTTCCTTTGTGAGTGAGAGACTAAGAGCCCTGCGTGCTCTAATGGCACGCTTTTCTTCTTTTCTAGCCAAGAGCCGCGTCAACACAAATAATAGCATAATACGACATGTAGCATAAAATATGCCGTTTATTTATGTCGTTCTGTAATGTATTTGTGTAATTTCTCTGGCAAGTTAAATAACATGCTATTTTCCTCTCTCTGCAAAACAATATGCATTATACACGAGTCGTTTCCCAATATGTCGTTTCTTTCTTTAAACAAATGTCGTTCCTAGGTAAGTGAAAGGGTTCAATGCGAAAATATAGTTGAAAAATGCATTTTCCACAATTTTAATCATGTCTTTTAGATTTTACAAAATCATATCTTAAGATGTAAAATTGATAAAAATTTTCACACTTTAAGCATAAAATAAAAAATTTATCCCTTATCTAACATTGAAATTGATTTACAGTTTACTTATTTTTGTTTCTAATTAAACACATAAATTGTAATAGAAATTCACCGAAATAATTAAACTTTGAAATAAATACAATTAAAAATTTTCGTGTAATATGATTTTATTTTAATTTTCTTTCAAATTTAATAATTTAAATAAATTTTCATGAACTTATTATTTAGTATTAAAAATATGAAGGACAAAATATGCTGTGTAAATTTTTGTAAAATTGAAATCCGAAAACATAATTTTCCATATAGCAAAAGACATGGTTTAAATTATAAAAGATTTAGACTTTAGCATTTTTTTATTCTTTTTTTTTCTTTTGTGCATTTAACTACATTAGTGAAATGATACGTCGTTTTTAGAGCTACAAACATGTCGCCCAACATTGTTTATTAAAGTTGGATACAAACATATTTTCGTGTCGCCCAACATAGTTTCGTTTGTGAATCTCATCTCCCTCTCCGAAAATGGAGCAAAGCTTCCGATTTTCCCTCTAAAACTTCTTCTTCGAAATCAGTGAAATGGAGAGGCACATACAGGTCTTTCTGAACAGGCTCTCCTACGTCTCCATAGCCATAGCCACATTGACCCTCCTCTTCCTCTTCCTCCGAACCCCTCAAACCTGCGTCCAGCTCACGCCACCCAACTCCTCCGCCAAAACCCACCTCATATTCCCCAGATCCTCCTGCGACTACCCCTCGCCGCGCCAAATCGTCACCATCGAGAAGAAGAACAAACGTCTCTGGTCCACCCACTCATGGCAGAGCAAGGTCTCCTCTTTTATCCACTTCTTCCAACCATTTCGAGATCTGGGCCTTCTTCATAACGACTCCAGGGTCATTTGCATCTCTGCCGGGGCCGGCCACGAGGTCATGGGCCTGGCCCAGATGGGTGTCGTCGACGTCACCGGTACCGAGTTGGTGGACTCGCCTCCGCTGGTGAATCGGGCCGATCCGCATAACTTGCCGTTTTTCGATAATGTGTTTGACTTGGCTTTCAGTGCCCACTTGGCCGAGGCGTTGTTTCGGTCCCGGTTCGTGGCGGAGATGGAGAGAACGGTTCGGCCTGGCGGGGTTGTTGTAATAGTGGTTGAAGAATGTGGGGATGGGGAAGTTGGGGAAATCGTGGGCTTGTTCAAGAATTCGAGTTTTGTTAATGCGAATAATGTTACTTTGACTGGTTTGAGAATGACAAGAATTATTATGAGAACCCAGAAAATTTCATCTTGAATTTTGGTGATTATTCTTTGTTTTGTTTTATTTTAGTTTTTTTTTTTTCTATATATCTTGTGTGGTTGATTTTGATTTTCCCGATGGTTTGATGTTGGATGATGCAAAACTGGATTGCCCTGAAATTGTTCGGTAAGTTGGTTGGATGTGAATGCTGAAATAGGAAATAGGAAGTAATAGGAGCTGAGTGGACTTATTTTATGTAGTTCTTGGAATGTTTAATTTCATACCAGTGAAGACCGTTACAGCAACCCTGAACTTTACATGTTGAAGGTGGAGTTTTTGAGCCCCATAGAATAGATTCAATTGCCTGCATTTTCGAATTAAAGTTGGCAAAGTAAAACCTTTAGAACCATTTGAAAGCAATCTACCTTAACTATCAGACATTTGTTATATTGAATTCAAAAGTAGGAAGTAATAGTACCAGTTCCACTGTCATTTTACATACAATCCTTACAATGAGCCAAACCGGATTTAAGCATTTATCTTTACAGCATTACATTTAGCCAAATAAACGTTTAGAAGCATTTCCCATAATTACAGCATCACTATATCTTTACATGTTGAAGCCGGAGATTTTGAGCCCCGTATTACAGATTCTATTGTCTACATTTTCAAATTAACTTTGGCCAAATAAACGTTTAGAACCATTTTGGCCAACCAGTTGCACCAGTTTTGCCCCTAAACCTGTTGCATTTGCAAACCTTTTACAGGTGAGATAGTTGATAAGTTTTTTATAACCTGCTATTCTGGTCAGATAGACAGATGGCATTTGAATGATTTTAAAATGCTTAGTTAGTTGAAAGAGCAATAGAAGAATACATATTTTCATTTACAGCAACAAACTTTTCAGCCTCAATCAAAAAATTTGAACAAGAAAATTAGAATTTCAGTTAGTACTATATATTTCAACACTATACAGAGCAACTAAGCACTTCCAATCCTCCTCTTCCACTTCCAACTACTATGTAGGTGTATCAGGAATCTCGGCAACATCAAAAGCTCGAGAAATCCCGTGTACTGTGAAAGTATTCAAAGTAAAAATATCAGGTGCCACAACTTCAACTCCGTTAATGACTAGTCCGCTGTTGAAACTTGCAGTCCCAGCTATCTCGAGACGTAGATCACGAACAAGCGTCATGAGCAGTGTTCCAGCCGGCATTGCAGTAAGTTCTTTGTACGTTAACCTCTGAGGAAGAATATGAAACCCCACGGTTCTTTGTAGCAGAGGGGAAGGAGACGTTAAAGACTGCAAACTCGGAGGAGCAAAGATTGTCACAGAATCCAACCACCTATAATCTTCAAGAATCCCATCAAGAACAGAATTCAACCCGATAGCGAAAGGAACGAATCCGTTTGAGCTCAGCAAGCGGACAATCAATGACCATTCAACCATATTCGTTGATTTAACATCATCTGAAGCTAGAACATACTTCGAGTCGCACATGGGCTCTTGGATAATGTTCCAACCATGATGAACATGCGGAGCCAAGGAAGAAAACGGCTCAAGAACGCCATGAACTGAAATGGTTTCCGCAAGAAATATATTCGGGTGAGACACCGAAACGTTGTTGATTTCGATCGATCTTGCTTTCGAGTTGATCTTCGTGATGGCGACTTTCTTTTTCCGATGGAGGGTCGGAATGCAACTTCCTTGAGGCTTCTTTAGGAGGTCTTCCATGGGAAGGTTGAGAGTGGACGTGTGATAGTGTAGGAGATTCTTCAAAAGCCATGGAGGGAGTGAAGAGTTGGAGATGGCATCATCTTGAATGGCGAAGATGGTTACGTTCGGAGACGAAAGGAAGATTTCGGGAGAGATTTGAAGAAGGGTGGCCATGACATTGAAGTTGGCTCTTCTCAGTGCTTTGGAAGCGTTTAGCGAGAGCTCATGGAAAGTGAGCTTGGCTGGGGACATTGGATCTTCGGATTTAGAGTGCAATGATGTTGAGATGGCTACGAAGGCCAAGACTACAGACACAGTGAAGTAGACTGGTGCATGCCACGACCCGGTACAACAACGAGCCATTGGAGTACCTTGTAGAACAGCGGAAATATGGAATCTGGAAGGGAGAGAGAGAGAGAGAGAGAGAGAGAGAGAGAGAGAGTTGTATATGTTCATTCAGGCGATTCTAGAGGGAAAGGGGTAGCCATAGACGGCAGGCTTATATATGGGCCACAGTGCCAGTTTGGGCTTGAAGAATGTGTACTAGTCTAGTCCAATTACGAAGACCTGGCAAAAGCTGTAAGCCCAAATACATTCTTCCCCTATTGTTACTATTGTTCTTAAAATCTTTCACCCCACGTAACAACCTTTCATTAATGCCAAAGTTCAAACTTCTCTATTTTAAAGTAGTTTTTCCCTAAGGTCAATGACAATGTTAAGATTTTTTTTCTTGAACTCGTCTTTTTTTGTTTTTCTACGCAAGCAATTCTAAAGGACATTAGCGGTACCAAACACTCACGTTTCAAATTATTATTAGTGATTTAATTGATAAGATGAGTATTTTATGAGCTCTATTTGAACTACAATTATATTTAGTCAATATATTTAGTCAATAACAAAAGATTGACATCATAAAAAGTGTTTGGTATCATATATTACCTAACAATGTATTAGTCCATACTCGGCTAATTATAATTATATTTCAGTTTATATAAAAATATAGTGTTGATGGAGGTTTTATCAACAATAAATTTATGAATAATCAAGAGATGTGGCTTATGTAAATTGAAGTAAGTAATCAAAGCAAATAAGGAG